>SNQJ01S0142701.1:0-10538 GCA_010110895.2 Picea sitchensis
AGAGAAACCAGGGAGTTGGTGCTTCCTTCTAGTTGGTGCTAGAGAAACCAGGGAGTTGGTGCTTCCTTCTAGTGGGTGCTAGAGAAAACAGAGAGTTGGTGCTCTCAGCAAGTAGCAGCTTGCAAAGCAGAGGTTGTAGCCTCATTATGAGTTGGTGCTCATATGTATGATAATGTAAAGAATGTAACTATTACTTATCATATAAAGAATAAGAGGTTTTTACCCTTTATGGGTTTCCTCAAGAAATATCTGTCTCTATGTATCACATGTTTGTGTGACTGATGCTAAATATGCTATTGCTTACTTCCCTACACTATTGTGATTGTCCCTCAGTGTTTCTACAAAGATTTTAAAAGAAGCGTAATTGTTTAAGCACAGTAACAACTGATTCACCCCCCCCCCCTCTCAGTTGTCCAATAGACAAGTGGGGCAAAAGAATCAACAAATAAATGAAATAAACTAAGTCATAACCCAATGATTTTGGGGGGTTTTCTAAGCCAATATCTCTCCCAAGGTGTAGGCAACAAATGCTTTCCAAAATAAACTTACAATGGCTGAAAATACACAATAGAATGCAAGCCTCAAGGGAACTTCCCGGGGGCTTGCTACGATGCTAGAAAAGATGAGAAAGAGAAGAGAAAAGTTACCCAACTAGTGTGAAAGATTTTGAAGTTTTTTATGGATGGATTTGAGCATCATATCCCCTTGTTTCTGGTAAGAACCTGCAAAAACTAGCAAGCAAATGCTTGCTGGAAATGCTGCACAACACAACAAAGTTAAGAAAAATTTCTAGTTTTTACGCAGAATTTTTTCACATAAAATATCCAAATGAAAGTATAGTTTATGTGACCTATCTAAGATGATTAGTTTACTGAAATATGAATGAATAATGAACAGAAAATTCATATTACAAAACTTGCAGTTTGAAAAGGCTTTGAGGGAAGACTCGTTCTTGAGGCTTTCCCAACAATCCCTTGAAAGTGAACCTGCAAAACTCAAGGCAAAACATGAAGCATGGAAGTAGATAATATATATTAATAGACTAAAAACATGAAATACTTCAAATGATTAGCTATCCAACCTATATAAACCAGCAAGAATACTCTTTGCTAATCTACCCTAACAAACTATTTTGCCAAAGATCTACTCAATGCTACACAAGAAACTTAAACATCACAATGTCACCTCATATGTAAGAATCCAACCAGAATACTCTTGGTGTTTCCAAAATCCTCCAAAGATTTATTAATCAAATGGGAGAGTGTTGCAGCAACAAGTTTCTCCAAGACTCTCAAGAGAAAATGAGATGGAAGCAAGAGAGATGGGGAGAAATTTCAGTAGAGTAACACTAGCTCAAATATTGGTGAAGAAATGAGAGGAAGAGGGATTTATTTATACCTCAAAAGGAAAATTGAAGGCACTTATATGGATGCCAAGTGTTGCAAATCCAAGCAATAGAGGGAGTCTCTAGAAGAGGAGCACAAATCTAGGGTTTGGGGAATGGATAGATGAGGTGGAGTGAGTGAGTGGAGTGTGGGGACCATGTAGGGGTGAGGTGGTAGGATAGGAAGGGTGCACCACCTATGGGAGGGGCACACACATCAAATAAAAGGGGTTTTCAAAGGTTTTGTGTGGAGGGGGGCACAAATCCCCCTAGGGGGCGTGAGGAAATGAGGGAATGTGCAAGTGAGGGGGTGTAAAAAGGTTTTAAGGTGGGTTGGGTAGGTTAGGGATGTGATTTTTTTTCCTTTTCCATATTTACATTGACCCATTAACTCATTTTTACAAAAATTACAATTTTGACATAGCAATAAAAATTGTTGTTTTAATTGACTGACACTCCGGGTGGACAAATGACTAGCAAAACTTGTCCAACTGAGCCGAAACTTGGTCCAAGGGTGTAGGGAGTGCATTTCCATTTATTTTTAGCACAAATACCCCTATCAAAAGCCCAAAGACCTAGTTTTTACAATAATTTCTCAAAAACAATTAATTAATTAAATAATTAAAATCCCAACCTTAGGAAAATTAATTAAATTTAATTAATTAAAAAAACCTATTTAGACTCGACGAAATTTCGTGAAACTTTCTATGATTTCTTGCATGGTCATTTAAGTCATTCCTAAACAATAGTTACCATAGGATGAGACCATTAGAATGTCATTCACCACTTTGGAGGAATTATTGCAGGTGTGAGGGGAAAACTCAAGGGAAATCAACCAGGCTAAAAAGCCCAATTGATAACCCGAGGATAAAAACCCCTCGGTGAAAAGAACTCTCCCAATGAAAACATCCCAAGGTACCTGACCTAAGAATGATCCATGCAGACCTATTACATTATTAACCCATGGAGGGGTGCAGAAATTCCGTTTACAAAAATTTGTGCTGGAGGCATAAATTGCCCAGTAGAACCAAACTGTTTTCGGCATATTTGCATCTGATGATGCATATATTCATGGCACATGGAGTTGACCCCCTAGTTGAATAGGCATTCAACAGTCACCTTTTAATTTGCACCTTACAAATTAAATGACTAGGGCCCACATTAGGCACTTTCTCACCCCTTAGGCGCCTAGGGATGAGAAACACTTGCCTAGGTACTTTTAATTAAAATTTTAATAGAATGTGTTCAAGAAGAAGCAAGAGTAGCTAACTGAGAAGAAATACTATTAAGGAATGAATATCAATCTCTATCTGCTCATACTAAAGGAGGAAAGAGAAGGTCTCACTTCAATAAGGAGACCCACCCACATAAGGAGTCTCACTCCCCAAATAAATTCATCCATAAAGAATCTCACCCTCCAAGGTGATTCCAGAAGTTTCAGAAAGGTCAAAGAAGAGAAAAAGATTTCTCATCTTATCAATGTTACCATTGTGACAAGATGGGACATATTTGCTAAGAATTGTTCAGCTAGAAGAGAAGAATACAAGAAGAGAAACAAAAGGCACCATGCCCACACAGTTGAAGATGAAGAGCTACCCACAAAGTTGATTAAAGAAAAGAGTGAAGACTATGTATTAATCTCTTCCCTCTCAGGATTAGTGTCACCTGGTGAGGATACTTGGCTCATAGATAGTGATGATTCCAAGAACATGACAGGTCAGAGAGACATTCTCTCTAGCCTTACAAAAAATAACTTTCCCTAGAAAGTTACACTTGGAGATGATTACCAGTACCCTATCAAAGGAGTGGGAGATTCCAATTACAAACTTGATTCAAGGACCCCAATGAAGATGACGGATGTACTATATGTACCAGGTTTGATGAATAATTTTCTTTCTATCTCAGCTTTAGATAAGAAATTCTTCATGGTTGCATTCATAGATGGTGAAGTCTTGATGTGGCCTAAAGGAAAAATCATAGAAGATGCAATTGTTATTGGATTAGAAGAAGGTGGCATGTATAAATTAAAAGGTCATTCAGATGGAACCTTGATTCACTCCTCTGAGAGTCTGTGTGAACTTTGACATAGAAGACTAGCTCATATTAACTACAAGGCCTTACCATATGTGAGCAAGGCAGTTACAGGTCTACTAGATTTCAAGATTGATCATGAAGGTGTGTGCAAGGGATGTGCACAAGGAAAGAACATCAAGAATCCTTTCTTGAAGAATGAAAGTAATGCAGAAGGAGTCTTGGAGCTCATCCACTCAGATGTGTGTGGGCCAATTCCATCCACCTCTCTTAGTGGATATGTATACTATGTGTCATTTATTGATGACTATTCTCGCAAGACTTGGATTTACTTCTTGAAATCAAAAGATGAAGTGCTTGGGAAATTCAAGGAACTCAAAGTTGTGATAGAGAATCTCTCTGAAAGAAAAATCAAGATACTCAGGTCAGATAATGGAGCAGAATACACCTTGTTGACCTCCCTTTTAGCATCGGTGGTCAACTCATGTGCCATGAAGAGATGCATCATCAGATGCCATGTTGTCAAAGACTGTTGGTCCTACAGGGCAGTGTTTGGCTCCAACACTTATTTTTGTAATTGGAATTTCTGCACCCTTGCGTGGGTTAATAATGTAATAGGTCTGCATGAGTCATGTCTAGGTCAGTTACCTTGGGATTGATTCACTGGGAGAGTTCCTTTCACTGAGGGTTTTTTATCCTCAGGTTATCAGTTGGGCTTTTCATCCTTACTGATTTCCCTTGAGTTTTTCCCTCATACTTGCAATAAGTCCTCCAAAGTGGTGAACGACATTCTAGTGGGCTTATGTTTTGGTAACTATATAGGGAAATCATTGTAAATGACCATGCAAGACATCATAGAAAGTTTCGCGGAATTCCGTCGAGTCTAGATTAAATTTTTTTAATTAATTAATTTTTAATTAAATTTCCCTAAGTTTGGAGGTTTAATTATTTAATTAATTAATTGTTTTTGAGCAATAATTGTAAAAACTGGATCCTTGGAATTTTGATAGGGGTATTTGTGCTCAAAATAAATGGAATAGCACCCCCTACATCTATGGACCAAGTTTCATCTCAGTCGGACAACTTTAGCCATGGGTTAATCCACCCGGAGTGTCAGTCAGTCTAAAACAACAATTTTAATTGCTAAAGTCCAAACATGACAAGATGTAAAAATTGTAATAATGAGATAAATGATGTGAAATGTTGAAATGATGGTTAGAGAGAGACCCCCTAAGCATAACCTTAGCCTCCCAACCTTTTTCAACCTTATTTAACCCCTTTTACCACCTCCACACTCAAAAGTTATGCCCCCCAAGGGGGATTGACGTTTTTCTCTTTTTAATTAATTTTTGACTTGACTGTGGCCCCCTCTCTTGATATTTCACTTCATTTAGCCTTATTATCACCCCTAGAGGTGACCCCACTTACTCCACATCACCCATCCTTGCATTTGGGTTGATTTTTGACCTTGGGGAGCGCTCTCCAAGAGAGTTACACCCTCCTTTGTGTCTCTCCAATGAAAATTTCGTTTTTTAGTTGTTGAGACTCTTTCTCTTACCCTAGCACGGATCCCAAAACCTCTCCTATGAATTTTTGTGTGATCCCAACACCCCTCACTCATCTCTCACCCCTCATCACCTTTCCCTCATCCCAAGTGGTGCACCCTCCAAGAGAAGTGCGCCCTCCCTCTTCTAGAAATTCCACAAATAATTTAAAAAAATAAATTATTTGAGCCTCTTCACTTACCTTGGCATAAATCCCATGCTTCCTACATGCCCTTGGATCTATCCAACTAATTTTTCCATTTTTCTACACCCTAGATCTATTGTGCAAACCCTAAGGGGTGCGCCCTAGCCTAGAGATCTACTCCTTTGCTTGGTGGTGGACAGTTGGCTTAGATCCAAGAGAGGTAGGTTTGCCTCTCCAAGTATAAATAGATCTCTTTTCTCCTCCCCAACTCACCATATCTTGAGCTATTTTTATGCTACTTGATTTCCAACTCTCTCTCTCTAGTCATTCATTCCATTTCATTTCCATTCTATGCTCTAGGGTTTTGGAGCATTTTTCTCCAAAACCATTTTTCTTGAGTAATATAATATTCGAGAAACTTTGGAGGACAACAAGAAGACTAAGGCGTATGCTTCTTTTTCTTATGCATGGGAGGTAACTTGTATTGGTATTTTTAGATGCTTGCAACATTAGATCTTAGGTAAAGTGTTATATAAGTAGATCTAATGGGGCGTATGCCTATTTGGTTTATATATCTTGATGTGTTTGATTAAATAGAAGTGTCATTTAATTTCAATACATCAACATATTGTCTATTGTATGCATGTTGTTTGAAGAGATCTTGCAGGTTCATCTCTAGGGTTTCATTGGGTTGAAGAGATCTTGCGGATTTATCTCTAGGGTTTCATTGAGAACTCATTCTAGAAGAAGGGTCACTTGAATCTCTCACTTCACCCTCTCTTAGATATATTCTCCTTATTATTGTTGTCCACTATTTCTATCATTTCAGCTAGCATATAATTGTTTTAGTAGGTCAAAAATTATATCAAATATATATCTTTATTTTAGGAAAGTTCTTGCCCCAAAAAGGCAAGGGCTCTCCTTAACTCTTCTTGGTTGTGTGTAGCCATTCTAGCAAGCAAAGCTTGCTGATTTTGTAGGTATATCAGATCTGGTTGAGGGCTTTTGGGCTGCCCCAAAGAGACACACACAACACTTCAAGACCCCTTTGGGGGATTTGGTAGCTATTCCTCAATCCCCACTTTCGTTTTCTAGCTTTCTAGTGCATTTTTTCTCCTTTTTTCTTGAATGTTGAAACTCATAGTGTAAGAGGGGAAGTGGTACAGCCTCCCCTCTTCTATGAACTTTGGGGATAGGTAGGACGTGGGCTAGATCTGAATTTTTTCCACTTTTTGGAGTCTTTCTTAGCTTGGTCGTGAGGTTTTGAAGGTGAGGGCACCTTCCAAACCTAGGCCATGGGGTTTGCTTGCTTGTTAGTAGCTTAGATGGTAGATTAGATTCTCTATTTTTCTTTTCTTTCATGGTTTTCCCTAATTACTAAGATCTCAAAGAACTTAACCTAAGTAAGAAAATCTAATCTAATCACCTACCTAGTTGGGAGAGGAATACCCCAAATAGGTAAGGCTAAGTGTTAATACTTGATGTGATGTGATGTGATCTAATTTTTAACATGTTTTATATGCTTATGTTCTAGATCTATATCATTATCTTAAGCCTATTGGGCAACACACCTAAATAACCTAACTAGATCTTGCTTAGTTTCATTTCAAGATTCTTATTTCTTTCTTATGCACATGGTTCAAATCAAATCTTAATGCTTCATATCTTAAGTGATTAGCAAGTAATTGTTTCATTGGTCTATTGTTTATATCTATTGGAAGCCATCTACTTGGGCTTGAATGAATGAATGGTTAAGTAGGCAAACACTTTAAATTTTCTTTTGATCTCTTTAAGGCAAGTTGTTCTTGCCATAGATCTCTTGTTTCATAGCAAACTATTTGTTGTGCATGTGATAGTATCTTTACTCTTCAGCCATCTATTTATTTGATTTACATGTGTTGATACACTCAAATGTCTAAGCTTAAGACAACACACTAATAAAGCTAATAACAGTTTCGGCCATATCACTAAATTGCACCTAAAAAGTGCTTTAAAACTCTCAAAACACTCTAATAACCACCTAAAAGTCTACCTAATCAACTTATATACTTAATAGACTACGTTAGGGTACCTTAGACCACCATCTTCACCATCTAAAATGGGGTTTGAGGAAAACAACGGAGGGTAGTGGCAGAGGACTGCCCCGTGGCGCACCAGGTGTGTGTTCTCTCCGGGAAGTACTCTTGTTCTGGTTGACTGGTTCTGCTAGGGTTGGCCTCGTTGCCATACTATCTTGAGCATCCAACAGTTATTTGGAAATAGGAGGAGGAGGAGGCTTTGGTGAAAGCTAATTAAAACTTATAAATCTTAAGAAAGCCTAAAAAATCAAACCCTAGACCAAACCTAATAGAACACCTTGGGGGTTTAATAATTAAGAGTGTAGGTCTTCTTCAATAATCTTCATAACGGTTGTGCTTAACTCTTCTAGATATTTGGAATTTGTTGATGAAGTAATGTGTTGATGAAGTAATGTGTTGATGATGATCTCATATATGTGGTGATATGTCTTTTATATCCTGCACACATTAGAAGATAAACGTGGTTAGTTTGCTTTGTGTAATTTGTATCCTAGCATTCTTTATTGTAAGTAATTGTACATGATATTATTCATTGGATTAATTTATTCTTTGTAAACTTGTAAGTAATTTGTAATCTTTTGTAAAGAACCACCTTTGAACATAGTTGACCCCTTGCCCAATTTCTAGGCACTAGTCTTAGTTGACCTAGGGAAAAGGCTTGCTTTTCATGTTAACCCTTGCATCTTGCATGGTTGCCTTAGCATCTTAAGATTAGAATCCCCTATAACCTTAACAAATTAAAATTAACTCCTAGAACCTAACTCTAACATATTTAGTAACTAAGGTCTACCCCCTTTGGCTTCCCTAGGAGTAAGCCTAGACGGAAGAGGTTCTGGTCAAAGTGACAGCGTGGGCTGTAAACCTAGGAATTGTGCCTCCAAGGGCACACCAAGTGAGTCGTAATTAGCTCACATTTGCAAGTGTGTATAAGGACGACAACACACCTCAAAAGATTTTGTAATATTTTGTAAAGATGTCGGGATTAAGAGGGAGCTCGCCACTCCCTACAATCCTTAAAAAAATGGTGTAGCAGGAAGAAAAAACATAACTATAATGGAAGCAGTAAATACTATGATCCATGATCAAGATCTTCCAATGCACTTATGGGCAGAAGCAACAATAACAACAATGTATGTACAAAACATATTATACCATAGTGCACTTGGGTTCAAAACCCCCAAAGAAATCTTCTTTGGAAAGAAGCCAAAAGTAAGGCATCTCAAGATATTTGGTTGTCCATTATTTGTACACATTTCGAAAGAGAAGAGAACCAAGATGGACCCTTCAGGAAACAAGAGAATATTTGTTGGATACTGTGAGGTCTCTAAGGCCTTCAGAATTTGCATACCAGGTTATCATCATATTGAGATCAACAAAGATGTAACCTTTGATGAAGATGAAACACTCAAGAAATCAAGGAGATGCAAGTTTGAAGAAGTATATGAAGAAGAACCTATAGCTCCCAGAGTTGCGGAACCAGTGAGGGAAGTCACGGTTTCCCTTGATGAGGAGATTCCAGAAAATCATGACATGATAGAATCTCAAGGACCTCCCCAAATGACGATCTCTCACAAGATAAATCCAGTTTTGGTGAGGGAACTAATTCAAGATGGAGAGAAGTATAGTTCCCCAGAAAGAACCATGAGAAAAGTCAAGAAACCTAAGCCATTCTCCAATTATATGGCTTTTATGTGTGATCTAATAGAGAAGGAGACTACTTTCTTTGAAGAAGCCATTCAGAAGAAAGAATGGGCAGATGCCATGACAGAAGAATACCAATCAATTATAAAGAATGATGTATGGGAAATAGTTCCCAGATCGAAGAGCAAAGATGTGGTATCTTCCAAATGGCTATACAAGATAAAACATGTTTTTGTTTGAAGTATCGAGAAATATAAAACAAGGTTTGTAGCTCGTGGCTTTTCTCAATAGGAAGGCATTGACTATGAAGAGATGTTTGCTCATGTAGCCAGATACACTTCTATCAGAACCATCATAGCTCTTACAGCTAAGATGAAGTGGAAGTTACATCAAATGGATGTGAAAACAACCTTCTTAAATGGTGTCATTGAAGAAGAAGTGTATATAGAACAACCTCAAGGGTTTGAAGTTGAAGACAGAAAGACACGTGTATGTAGGGTGAATAAGGCTCTGTATGAATTGAAGCAAGCTCCTAGAGCTTGGTATGGAAGAATGGACAGTTTCCTGACGAGCTTGGGCTTTACCAAGAGTAAAGTTGATTCTAACCTTTACTTCAAGGTTATGGATGATGAGTCTGTTATATTGTTGCTATATGTGGATGACTTATTCTTAACTTGAGAAGAAAAGCTCATCAGTGATTGTAAGAAGAAGCTCGTTGCAGAATTTGAGATGAAATACCTTGGCTTAATGCACTATTTCTTAGGTCTTGAGGTTTGGCAGAGCCCAGAGAAGATCTTCCTTAACCAAGGGAAGTATGTAGTTGAAATACTGAAGAGGTTTGATATGTTGGAGTGTAAATCCATGAACACACCCATGGAAACAAAGTTGAAGCTCCTTCTTGATACTTCATCATAATTGGTTGATGCTACACTGTATAGACAGATCATTGGATCGTTGATGTATCTGACGAACACCAGGCCAGATATATGTTTTGCTGTGAACACCTTGAGTTGGTATCTGGTAGAGCCTAGACATGTTCACCTTGTTGCTGCAAAACATGTGATGAGATACCTCAAGGGTACGTTGGACTTTGGTCTCTGTTATAATGGAGATCGTGACTTTAGACTGATTGGTTATACCGATTCAGATTGGGATAGAAGTGTTTCTAACAGAAAGAGCACTTCAGGATGTTGTTTTAGTCTGGGGTCAACAATGACTTCATGGCAGAGTAGGAAGCACTCTAGTATTTCTCTCAGCACAACAAAATCATAATACATTACTGCATGTTCTTCTAGTTGTGAAGCCATGTGGCTTCAAAAGTTGTTGAAAAGTCTATTTGATCTAGATATGGAAGCAACCGCGATTCTATGTGATAACCAGAGCTGCATAAAGATGACAGAGAACCATGTGTTCCATGACAAGTCTAAGCACATAGAAATCTAGTATCACTACATTCGTGATATGGTGCAGAGGGGGGCCATAAAGCTCCGATATGTTGGCACATATGAGCAGGTTGTAGATGTGTTGACCAAGACTCTGTCTCGTGTAAAGTTTGATCCAAGGATGTTGGGAGCAAGAAGCGCAGATTTTCAAAAATCTCCGAGAGCGGAAGCATTTCAGGAGTGTTTTTTTATATAATACATAAAAAATATATATTTTGATGCATATATATATATATATATATATATATATATATATATATATATATATATATA
>SNQJ01S0142701.1:10588-24600 GCA_010110895.2 Picea sitchensis
ATATATATATATATACAAAATATGCAAAATGTTGAATCAATTGCAAAAAACATGAAAACATAGATATAAGATCATTTAACTAATCGATTAGTGATGAATCGATGATCATTAAAGCATCAACCATTTAGTACATACTACATACTACACATATAACATCAATCATAAACATTTTTGGGACTCAAGTTTCAACATTAAAGCATCATGATTAATAACATCAATCATAAAAGCATCATAACATCAATCATAAACTTCAAAGGTAAATTGTCATATGATGTTCTTAAGTTCATAAGTTCATAAGTTCATTGTTTACAAAATAAGCCATAATAAAGACTCAAGACTCAAGACTCAAGACAAAGTACTAAGTTTTAGAGACTACTTTTAAACATGAAACCAAAAAGAGATCTAGTTTATACTATATAGTAGCAACTTAGCAAGTACCAAGTACTATGCTCTAAGTTTTCCTCTTGCCATGAGAAACTTTTAGTTTCTTCTCCCGTGATCTTTGAATAAGAGAAGGAACATGTGGAAGTAATTGTGGAACAAAATCAGCAACTAAATGGCCCCCACGTGACAATGGACGTTGTGTAGATAAAGGTAAAATTGATGAATCTGGAACCCTTGTAGTGGATGGGGGTGGCATGTCTCCTCCAGGAATATGATCACCATCATGATCACCCAAAAGTTCCTCTTCCAAGCGCTCTAAAACAATGTTTCCATCCTGCAAATTAGTCTCCTCTGGATTGTTATCCCAAGTCATATCTCTTTTACAAAAAGTATTCCCCTCTGCATCACAGTAATGCAACAAAAACCTCAAATTGTAATGCACATAAACCAAGATTTTTGCCCGGTCTGCATTCAAGTTGTTTATATTTACACTGTGGATGAAGCTATAGGTGCTCCAACACCTCTTTGTAGAAGAGGTGTTAACGACCTGAGAAAGCACCTTCACTGCCAATTTATGCAAATTTTTGGCAAGGGAGCCATACATGTTCCACCATTCGATAGCACCCAACCTGTCTCGATCTTTGGTTGCATGCAATTTACCAAAGACTCGATGCTCACTGATGTATTTGCTCAATTTGCTTCATACTTGAGAACACTCCTCTTCATCAGGTACCAACTTGTCCAATGCAAGCATATATCCATTTTTCACCTCTGGATCTGTGTGTGGTTTTCTCCTTTTCTCACCCCCAGGTGTTGGTTGGGCCAACCAAGATGAAGAATAATATTTTGGGGTAAGGACATATGCCAAGGCATGGAATGGGACATTCAAATTATCCCACCTTTTGACCACAAGTTTATGGATATGATCATACAAGATCGCATCCTTCGGCTCCACAATGTCTTTGATTTGGCCTAGCATGTTGTCCATCTGCTCATACACCTCTCCAATCACCGGTTGATCTGTATCTACAAATTGAATCATAATGTAAATGGGTTTGGCGAACTGCAAAATATACCGAACCTGTTGCCAAAAATGGCCATCAAGAACTGTGTCCTCCACCTCCTAAAAGTCACTTCTCTCAGCTACGGATGTAGCCTTGTATTTTAGATCCTACCATGAATCACTCGAGGCCATACTAGCCAATGCCTCTCTTACCTTCAACAGACGCCTGAAGGTGAGATAATAGCTAGCAAATATGGTCTTTGCAATATTTAGTAACTCCAACTTAGAGTGACTGCGAAAAATTTAGTCGGCCATGCTATGATTGGTAATAAATCTTATCATCTTCTTCCCTCTCTTGTACAAAGCACCAATCCATCTATAATCATGGTCCTTCATTTTAATGATATCATGCATCAAAAGGTTCATTGTGTGAACCAAATACCCCGACCAAAATATATTGGGTTACCTATATTCAATGATTGCTCATGTTGCCTTACAATTAGCAACATTATCAGTGATGACTTGAATGACATTGTAGGGCCCAATCTCTTGAATGGTTTTAAGCAAGGCATCTCCAATATTAATCCATGTTTTGTAGCGATTTGAGTATTCATGGGATGAAAGGAAGATCACACCACTCTTAGACACAGCAAGAATATTTATCAATGGCTTTCCTTTCACATTTGTCCAACCATCAGATACAATTGATACCCCATTTAGGTTCCACTCATTTATAAATTTTCCTAGAGCACCTTGTGTTAGATTTTAGGGAAAAAGTGAAACAGTGACATTCTTTTAAATTCTGTTCAATAAAACAATTTTAGATCAACACATTAAACCAAGAGATAAACAGATTTGTATGAAAATAAATTTCTAAACATAAACAAATTTTCTGAGTGTAGAAAAACAAATCTTAGCTTAACTCTTAGCCAAAGAAGACTGGGTACCTGTCACAAGTAGAAGTATGCCTCTGTAAGTATGCTCAGGTGAAGCTTAGGTTCATGTAACAAACCTTTAGGGTTTGAACTCTGTCAAGAGAACTATGGGACAGTTTTTCCATGGATAGTAAAACCCCAAAAGAAACAATAATAAACCAAAGTCATAAAAGTAAATAACCCCAAGCAAACACAAAATCAGATCTGGAGATACAAGAGGCTCCATAAGAAAACGAATTCAGATCTGAAAGTACAAGAGGCTCTTCAAGCAAATACAAGATCAGATTTGAAGATACCAAAGGTTCCATAAGTAAACTAAATTCAGATCTGAAAGGACAAGAGGCTCTTCAAGAAAACACAAGATCAGATCTGAAGATACCAAAGGTTCCATAAGTAAACCAAACTTAGATCTGAAAATCAAACCCTCAAACAAAACTCAGATCTAGTTGTATCAATGTCAAATAACTCAAATCTAGTAGTATCAAAGACAAACCCTCAAACAAAACTCATATCTAGTTGTATCAATTCCAAACCCTTAAACAAAACTCAGATCTAGTTGTATCAATGACAAACAACCTAACAAAACTCAGATCTAGTTGCATTAATGTCAAACAACACATATCTAGTTGTATCAATGACAAACAACCAAACAAAACTCAAATCTAGTTTTTATCAATGTCAAACAACTCAGATCTAGTTGTATCAATGACAAACAACCAAACAAAACTCAGATCTAGTTGTATCAATGTCAAACAACCAAACAAAACTCATATCTAGTTGTATAAGATGCTCCATAAAATGAGACAACAAAAATCCATAATAGAAAATAGCAAGACGCTCCACAACAGGGACAATAAAGACTTTCCATGACCCCTTCAAAAAGCAGAGGTAGACAGCATGGAAGAGAAAGGATCCATCAACAATGATAAACACCCATAGCAAGATGAATAAACAGCTACAGTAGGGACAACAGACAAGAGGAGGAAGCCACCAGTCCCTCCACACTGAGCAACAACCACAAGGAGGGGCTACGACACCTCTATCCAGGCTAGGAGAAGCTCACGACACTTATATTCAGGCAGAGTACATCCCGCAACAATGTCAAGTGAACTCATAGCTAGCTAAGGTGAGGTCCGGTACCTCATACACCAATAGATAACGCAGAAGGAGCTCTCAGCCTAAAAAAAAAGGTCCAAGTACATACCTCAGATCTGAAATAGGGGAACACTAGAGGAGCTGCAAAAATCACCAAGGAAACACAACTAAGGTAGCCGCAACAATAGAAGAGTGAGGAGTGAGTTAGTGTAAAAGTTCTAGAGGGGAGGGTTGCTTTTATAGCTAGGGAGAGGGGTAAGGGATATTATAAAATTAAATTAAATAATGACATTTAATTAATATAAATATTAATTAAATTGTCAATTAAAATCAAGATAGATTAAAACCTCAAATAAAATCCTCATCACACAAAACAAAACCCATTCACATAAATCAAGAGAGAACAATGGGTTATCTTTTAAGACAAAGTCAAGGGGAGTTACATAATGGAAAAACATGTCCACGTGAGTCTCATAGTGACCTATAAACTTTATCATCACTACATAAGGGGTACCTCAACTATGTGATCAAGTCCATCTTCATGGACACTCCTAGATATATCCCAGGAGAGAAGAAGAGGATCCCATATCAACATATCTTGGTATTACACCAAGATTTACCTGGTCAGGTACCAGGTTGTCCCAGAAGACATCTGGGGGCCCTAGAGTATATCTAGGGTCTTATCCACCAAGGTACAAGACCAAGGATCAACCCATGCTTTAGGCATGGCTACCCTGGAACACATCCAGGGGCCCTAGTCATATCTAGGGACTTATATCAACCACCAAGGAACAAATCCAAGGATCAATCCAAGCTCAAGGAAAGGATTCCCTGGAACACATCCAGGGGCCCTAGAATACATCTAGGGTCTTTACTGCTTGGTCCCAGACCAAGAACCCTAGTCATGTACTGGGGGCCCTTACAAGGTTCTTTTGCTTGGTCCCAAACCAATAACCCCAGTCATCTACTTGGGGCCCCTCACAAGGGTCTTTTTCCATGGCTCTAACTGCTTGGTCCCAGACCAAAAACCCCAGGAGTGTACTGGGGGCCCTAGTCCACAACTAGGGTCTTATGCCATCCTCCTGGAGAATGGCTCTTGTAGCTGCATTAAATTCAACACCTTGGATTTTGGCTCTTTCCCTGTCAAGTCCCACAGTTCTAGCTTTGTCATACCCAAGGCTCCTATAACCTTTAGGGGCATCATTGATGGCTTGGACCATTTCATGCCAATATGGTGAGCGAAGAACATTGAATGGTATACCACATGCATATAGAAACCTGTAAATTTTTGCATCCACATCATCTCTACAACCTTGGTCATAGAGAAACTTGTAAACTTTTGCATCCACTTCATCTCTACAACCTTAGTCAAGGAATTCTAATAGTGTTCTAGGTGAAGACGAAGGCTAGAATGCACTAGTATTGGGATGCGCTTCAATTTAATGAACATTCTTCCCCGCATTCTCAGTTCACCCCTTGTCTTTATTTCAGGTTGTGATAACCCCTTTCTATATTTGTTCATCTTTGAATCATACTCACACGCTTTGATTCTCCTATATTCTACCTCTTCAACCAAATACATAGACCCACATAGATGTTTTCTCACACGGGTATAGGAACTTGTGTATTTTGTATGACAATGCAGGTATATAAATTTCCTTGTTCCATCCCCCTCCACCAAGCTTAGTGACATACTTCCACAAAGGTGTGTACCTATCTTTGGATTTTGGGGATCCTGACCATCACATTCTTCTACTGTCTCTCTCCATTCCTTCCCTCCTTCCTTGGTACAAAGTTAACCACTTCCATTTCTTCATCACCATCATGGGTATTTCGAATGCGAACCTCCCACCACCATCATTATAATAAAAATGGAACCAAATGGCACACCACATTGACACAACATCATGAATGTTGAACCTTGGCTCCCTTTATTGGGTTAAAGTTTCCTACCCGCGAATAGAATGATGAGGGAGAAATGTTATAGGAGGAAGAAACTAGTTTCAAACACATGCATTTAAAAAAAAAGAAAAGAAAAATGGGCTTTTAAGAGCTCACCTTAGCTCTCCAATGGTGCTTGAATATGACTATGGTAGCCTTCAATCTCCCTTCCAAGATCTCACAAACGATAGCCTTCAATCTCCTCAATCTCTCAAGAACTACTAAGAACCCTCTCAAGAGTCAAAAACCCTCTTAGCAAAGAAATGGATGAAATGAGAAATAGAATGAGAGAATGGGAGTGAAAGAGTGTTTTAGCCTCTTACCTAACCCTAGGCTACCTTCCTGCCTCATTTATCAAAACCACTTTCCCTCCCGCGCACGCTCGGAGCTTGGGAGTGTTTTTTCCTCAGCACCTGGGAGCGCCCAGGAGCGTTCTCTCTCTGGATGCTCCTTGAGAACTCCCTCAAAAACTAGGTGAACATTTATTTGATAGGAATCGTTCTCCCTAAAAAACGCTCCCCTTCAGAGCACAATTCGAGAGCGGGTTCGAGGCCCCGCGAACCTTTGGTTTGAGAACTTTTTGAGACAAATTTATATAGTCCCGAAGAACTCCCAGAGTGGAGTGATGATGATACTAGGAAACCCGACCAACAACGGTAGCGCTCGCTTAGATTTTATATCTATGGACCTATCATCCCTTGGATGCATCCCATCCAGTGAAGGGACGGTCTGATACCTCGTGCATGTATATGCTAGTTCGACACACCAGGAGGGTAATAGTAATACGAATAGTAGTCTGCTAGGATTTTAATAATCCTATGGAATATTATGATTCATGGGAAAATCCCGAAGGTCCAAATATAACGGTCTGCTAGGAGTCACGGTAGCCTCGCTAGGGATTTTATATCCTAGGGAAATCTTATGATTCCTAGGAAGCTCCTTAGAGACTGTCAGAAAATTACTAAAATGTTGCTACATGTGCCTCATCTCACAAGGTTCCATGATGATGATGATGATGTTGTTCACCATGTTGTGATGATGTTGTTGTCTCAAACTCATGTTGATGATTAGATGTTATTTCTCTAGCCCTTCAGGTTGTGATGATGATGCTGTTGTTGTTAATGATGTATCAACATCGTGGTGACTATGATGTTGTATTAGCCTCTTGTTGTTATTGATGATGATGATGTATCAATGTTATACTAATTGATGTTGATGCAAATGATGACAAAAATTTCCATGACTTATAGATATGCTAGTTAGTGTTCAAGACGTTGATGATGTTGTTTCCCTCTCTCTCTTCGATGATGCTATATTATAGAATACCTCCCTTCTTGTTAAGGGGATTTGTTCAATTATTGAGTTGAAGATAATTAGATCAATCCTCTTTGTGGATTGACTATCTTTAAGCTTTAAATGACCAAATCCCCTTTATGGATTGATCATCAAACCCTAACATATACATAGAAATCGGCCCCAAGACCTAATTAAAGTGGTTTTGTAGCCACTAAGAGAAGAAGTCTTCCTTGCTTGATGAAAATACACCTCCTTAGTGCTTGCCAACCTGGGTATAAATAAGAGGCTAGAGCTCACAGCTCACTCACCTGTCACCAAAGAAGTGCTAAAGTTTGACATAGTTGCAGCCAGAGAAGAAGGAAGAGAGGAGCATTGCTTAGTCTTGCTATTCTCTCTTGTGTTTGGTCTTTATCTTGGCATTGTATTTGCAATCTATATTAAGGAATTTTTGATGGGTTTTCCCCCATGAAGTTGCACTCCCAGGATAAATGTTGTATCTCAGGACAGGTTTCTCCTGATCCCACCTATGTCATTAAGTTATCTAGTAAATTAAAGTGAAACTTAATACCTACTCTAAATTAACAAGGCCCCATAATCCGGCCAAGGAGCCACCCCTGCCACCATCCATGAATCATGGGAAGTACTCAGAGGGATTTCCACCCATTTATTTCTGATATATATATATTCAGGGATGACTATCACACCCACACCTACACCTTTTGTTGATTCCAATCTGCACCCATGGTGCAGGTAACCTTGTTTGTCACATTTTCCTTAGAAGGTTGAGTTTTTTCAAGTGATCATTTCTTGGATTCAAATATCCATTTTGAATGACTTCAATACCCTTACAATAACATTGTTGCATTTAAAAGTGGTGGTAGGTGCAGGGGGGATCCTTCAAGATCCCAAAGGGAAAAAGGAATTGCAATATGCTTGGAGTTGTGGAGTTTTCACAAATAAGAAGGTAGAGGCCTATACCCTCCTCCAATGTCTGGAATTTGCTAGAGCTCGTCGAATTTTATGAAGATTCATTGGTCATTATTCAATAAATGCACAAATCCACAAGGTTGTTAAGCTTGCCTTGATTCTAATAAGGTGGCACGATTTCATAAAGTCAAGTTCTTCCATGTTTCGAGAGAACAAAATGGATTCTCGACCAGCCACAATGAGGCCACAAAGGAAAAGTTTGGGGTGTTAATGCTCAATGGTTCAAGACACTTCCAAGCTATACCTTAGAATAGTGATTCACTCTTCAGTCAGTAAAACAATGTATGAAGCCACATATCCAACATGTGGTAGTCCCATTCCCAAGGTCCTTCATTAACGCAAAGAGACCCTATGTTCATCCATGCATGCTCAAGTTGTATAATTTTTGTGCAATTGAATGCGAAAGAGGAATTCCATCCAGAATAGGTGGGATCTGTGGCCGTGGGGAGCAATCCCACCCTCGCTCTTTCTCCCAAAGCACATTCCTAAAGGGAGCATTTAGGGAGTGTGTGTTAGATTGTCCTTATTAGCATTAGTAAGCATTTATGTGTTCTTTACTTCATTACCATTAACATAAATATATCATGTAAATCGGTGTGTAGCATAAATAAGAGATAAAAGAACACAATAGATTTTTCCTGAAAACCTAAAATGGGAATCCCAAAACCTTTAGATAGATTATGTTCACAAATCAAGTCCAAACAAATAAATCCTAGCTCAAAGGATTGCTCAACCAGAAATACCACCACCGTTGCAAGAACAACACTACACCAAGATAGCAAACTTCCTCAAGGAGTAGCACACAAGAGAGAGATGTCAAAAGATTGAACAAGAATAAACTATGATATCTAAATAACCTGCATCACATTCTCCAAACTTGCGTCTTGCTTTTGTGTATCTGAGAGAGTGTGAGTGATTGAACAAATGAGCTAAGGCATCCTCTATTTATAGTCTCTATGTCCTTCTAGTTGGTCGACTTCTCTCTAGGGGAGGTGTCTTTCATTATATTTTTGTTCTTCAATAATTTCTCTTGTAGGTTATTTCAACATTGTCCAATGGATCTCTTGCTTTCGTAATCTTCTCCACATCTAAGAAATGTCATCTAGGAGGGAAATATCTCCCCATAGCTACCAAAACATCAAACTCCTCTGCTAGGGAGTATATTTCTATGATGTTCTATCTAGTAGTCCAAGACTTCAAGAATCAACTGGTAGTACACAACTGCCACAATGCCATAGGTTGGTCGAATCATCTGTCACAATATTTTCAATCAAGTAGCACCTTCCAGCCTACTCCCAATGTGAACTCAGAAGTTCCATGGAAATCAAAATGCAGCATTACTACAATGCTATATCGATAACTCAATCATTTGTTACAGTCTCTGCAATCAAGTAGCTCTCAACTACTCCCAATGTGAACCGGTAGTCTCCATGGAAACGGGCTAGTAGCACACATCTACTACAATGCCACTTAGCTCGAATTGTCCGTCATAGTCTCTGTAATCAAGTATCACTCAACTACTCCCAATGTGAATTTGTAGTCTCCATGGCACCAACTAGCATACAACCACTACAATGCTATCTAGTAGAACATGGCTGTGTTGATCCATAGTAGTACATAACCATTATCCAATGGTGCACAACCACCTGCAACACACACAACTACTATCCGTGAGACACAATGTCTTCAACGAATCAAATGATAGCCACCAGCACGTAATACAAATAGCCTCCCATGATTATGCAACAATCAACTAGTGGCTCACAACCACTACAATATTCCCTCAACCATAATCATAGTCTTCCACCCCATGACTATGTAGCAATCAACTAGTAGCACACAACTACTACATTCCATCATCCATAGTCACCATCCAGATGACTATGCCACAATCAAATAGTAGCACACAACCACTACAATTCCATCAACCATAGTCACAAACTCTATGAATATGTAACAATCAGCTAGTAGTACACAGCTACTACAATATGCCATCAACCTTAATCATAGTCGATGTCTTGCACCAGAAACAATCAACCAGTATACACAACTACTACAATACACCCCATCAACCATAGTTATAGTCTCATCCAAGAGCACTAATCTACTCCCATAGTTCACAACTATAGATGTGATGTTTCTTCTCTCTCATCAGGTCTGACATTTCATTACCCCCTTAGTCGCAAGATTGATCCAGTGAACCCTTGGCCAGATGGGTTAGCCGACATGAGAAGAAAATACACACATGCCTCTCAATGAGAGTGGATATTCTGCATCACACCAACCTTGTCTCCTCGATGGACCTCAAGTCTCTTCTGCTCCTTATCAAATTAGCATGACTAATAGGATAAAGATCAAGCCTGGCCCATTCACCACCAACCAAATTAGCATGGCTAACCCGGTGGAGTGAATATATCATTCTCTTTGGTCAAATAAACATGACCAATCTAGAGAATGTTTCCCGATGCTACTCATATATGGATGTGAAGTGGAGCTTCACAACTCCCTTCTACATCACAAGTCTCAGATGAATTCTTGTAAGAAAATTTTGAAGCCACGCCACTTCATGACTTGTACACGATTTTATATACTCCGCTTCTACTATACTGAGTGCCATTGATGTCTGCTCCCTGCTCAACCATGATCACACTAATCCTGCAACCGGCAAAGATTCGAAAGTACTCTTCCCATCCACCGCATTACCCCTACCGCATCAGATATCCCCACAACTTCACATCTCCATTCGAGGCATATCTCAATCCATACTACTGCACCACATAAGTATCTCAATATATGTTTTTCTATCAACCAATGTTCATGTCTAGGTTCAACCATGTTCTCGACTTAGTTTTCACTTCAAGACATATGATGTCCTGTGTTAATCAAAATTACCATAAAGATGAATCACTAGCTTCATATTTATCATCATGGTTGTGGTCATGGACTCTTGCAGTCCATCATCATCCTGAATCTCTATATGGTCTCAACAATGTATTTTCCTTGGCTAAGGAAAATCACATTCGATCTTTACCATTCTTCCAATCCTAAGAAGTAATACATCGCACCTAGATCCTTCATCTCAACTCATAGCTCCTCCTGAGTTTGATTCCCTGTGAGTCTATATAATACTAGGATTCATCTTCTCCCTCTGCATGTGCTAACCTCATCTAAAGTATGATATCCTATGAAATGGTAGTTTTCTCAATGTCTCTGCTTAGAACTGTATGCAAATTGTTTCCTCCAACTGCTAATATCATAGCTCCTTTCCTCGCAGCTAATACCTTGACCTACCCGGAAAATGACAAGAAACTAACCATTCCATGGTAACCTTCATGGAATGAAGTCAAGTAATCAAGAACATTTCCTAGAGGAGATTAATTTCATCTTGCAGACAAGTGCATCATTGATACTCAACAATGAGCATTTACTTAATGATAATCGTATTCAACAATATTCAAGTGTTATTAATGATTTGATAGTAATAGAAATAATAGAACTCTTAAAGACTGTTATTCTAGGTACAATACTCTACTTAGGCTACAACAATATAAAATATCAAACTTTGATATGCAAACCTGAAGTCTAGTTGTACCCACATAACTAGCTAAAGGACATACTCTTCATACTAGCTAAAGGACATCTGCATGCAAGACTCGAGATGGTCCTATGAACTGATATCAGGCCCAACCCTATGAGAATTCTTACAACAACTTGGATCTACCCTCAAACCTAGTTAAATGGACGACAATGACTAAAAATAGGTGCTAACAACCCCAAACATGTGGCAATAGAGATTAGCTGCAAAGCTGTTGGGGATAACGTGAAAACTACTTGGTGATTTAAAAATTGTCCAACTCAGAAATTGGCCTACAAAAATACAAAATTCAACTCAAAAATGTTTTAACCCCTAAGTATCAGAATCTAGCACTTGTGCAGAGCCTTCATAAGATGCTAAACTTGTGTAACAATTGGAAGTAATTGCCATTGTCACCTAGGGAAAATTTCGTTTTAGTGATGAATAAGAGTCCAACAAAAGGGAGGATTCCCTAGTAGCCCCAAGGGATCCTATAACAAGTTGAAGGCAAGTCTATGGCCCCCCAATCTTGGTCACTTAAAGAAATATGCTAGGTCTAGGAATAGGGAAAGGTTAGGATGAGTTTACACAAGGAAACCTATCAGTGTGTGTGTGTGTGCATGATGTATCCTGTTCTAGATATATCTAAGTCTAGAAGAGGAGAAATAAGCCCCGGATCACTAGCTATCAAAGAAGAAAGATTGTTGTAATAAAACTTGCGCAGAAAGACATTGTAAATTTCCAGCAACATATAACACCCCATGTAGTATATCAGTTTCCAAACCACAAACAAAATGGATGGAAAAATATCTAATAACAAAGATAACACTTACAAACCATCCACCAATGATTGCATGAGGTTAAGAGAATTAAATTATGTTAACTATCAACAATATACTTAGGCCCTAATGGTCATAGAAAACTTTTATAAAAATAACAATAAAAATAGCCATGATGCAAATCATTGAAGTAAAATAAACATTCAAATGCAAGGGACTATCTAACCAACTAATTTCTTTTGAGAGTGGGATAGTTTATTAGGGTTTTGTATCACTTGTGAGATAAAGACAAGCACACCATTTTTCTTTCTTTGGGAAAATGGAGTCAAGCAACTACTTAAATTAGAAGTTAGATAGCCCAAAAGACAAGGAGATTTGAAACCCTAAGACTATACCCCCATAGGCCTAATGACAAACTCAAGAAACTAACCCTAGTAATTCATAAACCCTAGTGTCTTTTCCCTTTTATAGTGTCTATCTTGAGATTTATGAAGCAGGTCAAACCCCAAGGCTCATACCTCATGTAAACCCTAGGTAGGTCTTGAACTAGCAGTGCCAAACCCCACGGGATAAAAAATATTAACCACTAGACTAGGTATTAAATGCTTAAAAAAATTAAGATGAATCAAGATAGGAGGGGATAAACATACTTAATCCCTCCTAGGGTTTCTTAGAAAAAGGAACCTAGCATACAAGTTAAAAATACGCAACAAATACCAACATATAATAGAGCATCCACCATATTATACCATGAACAAGCATACTAAGACAAGTCGATGTGCATGAAGTGTCCCCCAACTCAAAATCATCCATCAAAACAAGAAAAGTATCCACAAATTCACTCTCTTCCCAAAAGTGACAAGTACTCCATAGAGAAAAAGAGAGAAGAGAAGGCAAGTAGGGATGATCTCACAGGTGAGTTCATATTTACATGGAGCTAGCCTCTTTATATGAGGCAAAGCTAGCGCTATATCTTTGAAAAATCCATAAAAACATAATAAATCCATGATACAAGTGAGATAGGTCTAGATCCACCCCTCAAGTAAATTCTAAACAATAGATAAACATGCTAATACACCAAAATATGTCCTCCAAGGACACACGTGTGGGTGATGTCATGTTGTAAGAGGGTGTAGGAGGCCTCCAAAGGCCAAGGTTCATCATCAAGTGGTGTGCGAGGTGGAATTCATGTCTCCTCATCAAGGTTCATGTCATATCATCAAGGACCCAAATCATCATCAAGTAGTGCCCCAATGGTGTTAACCCATCAAACATCCTAGTACATGATGTTGTCATTAATATCCTCAACGTCGAAGGTGGAGAGGTCATCTTCCAAGGTGGAGAGGTCAGCATCCAAGGTGGAGAAGAGGAATGCCATTTATCTGAGGGGTGTCCAATCAAATGCTAGTGCAACGCCATCCATCAAAGCTTGGGAAATCCCTAGGGTGCATTATTCATTAATCAGGGCTTCCTGCCCATATTTCAACTAATATGACCATATTTGAAAAATAAGAGTTCATCTATTCATCATCCAAGTTCCAAGAGGTGTGAGAGGACGTATCTAAATGTGCTAAATCATCAAATGACCTAACGCTTTGTATCACATATGCTATAAGTCTTGTAATAAATGCATGTCTTGGTTGAAATCATAGGGAATTCCTCCAAAAGACCATGTCCATTGTAACCCAAGTCAGTTAAAGTCATAGAATCAAGTAAGAACAATAATCCATATGAGCAATTCACATTAGATATCCCCTTCAAACTTCAATACTAGCTCAAAACTCTATGCAATTTGGAATGTTTGGGTATGGGGGGACCATCAAAAGACCCCATTAGGGTGTTCCAGATCCAAGTAGAGGATATTCCAAGAAACCTATCTAAGTGTAAATATGGTGAATGAAAACATGTTGTAACGAATTTCAGGTGATAGCACACAATACGCAAAGCAACGCGATTAGTCTATTCCATGAGCCTTTGTAGAGGGACCCATTGATACCTCTGAGGACACCCCTGTCTGA
>SNQJ01S0142702.1:6162-24600 GCA_010110895.2 Picea sitchensis
TACATAGATTTTATTGGAGAGAAGGACAAGTTTGTAGTCATTTATTTGGATGACATAAAAATGTTCTCATAATATGATAAAGAACATTATGATCATCTGAAAAGAGTCTTCTTGAAATGTAGAAGATTTGGCCTCTCTCTAAATCCAAAAAAATCATTATTTGCCATGAAAGAAGGGAAATTATTGGGGCACATTGTGTCAGCTGAGGGAGTAAGGATTGATTCAAGCAGGGTAGAGGCTATCCAAACTTTTCCACTCCCTAGATCCAAGAAAGAATTTCAGTCTTTCTTGGGGAAAATTAATTTTCTGAGAAGGTTTGTTTCAAATTTTTTTGAGTTGGTGAAGTTTATCATAGCCATGTTGAGGAAAGGAAATGAAATCAAATGGACTTATAAATATTGTAACTCTTTTGACCAAATAAAGAAGGCCTTCATTGAGGCACATTTGCTCATCTGTCCTAACTACTCCAAGGAGTTTCTGATTTTCTCTTTTTCTTCATTTGACATAGTAGCAGCTATTTTATTGCAGAAAAATGTCGAAGGGTTAGAGAAACCCATTTCCTTTTTCAGTAGGGCATTGAGAGATGTTGAAATAAAGTATGACATCATGGAAAAGCAAGCCTATGCTTTGGTTAAATCTCTCAAATATTTCAGATTTTATGTGCTACATTCAAAAGTCATTTCATATGTTCGTTCAACCTCTGTGAAGGAGATCCTCATTCATTCTGACATAGACGGGAGAAGGAGCAAGTGGATTGCCAAAATCCTTGAATTTGATCTTGAAAGAAAGCCTACCAAATTAGTTAAAGGTCAAGGTTTAGCTAGGTTGATGGCTGAATCCAATTATAAAGCCTTGGGGATCAATTTCATCAACTGTTGTTCAGAGAATCAACAAGTTGATTTCTCTGATGAAGATCCTAAAGTCACACC
The DNA here is from genome assembly GCA_010110895.2 of Picea sitchensis. NCBI lineage: Eukaryota > Viridiplantae > Streptophyta > Pinopsida > Pinales > Pinaceae > Picea > Picea sitchensis. Next base: position 7,092 of record SNQJ01S0142702.1, read on the forward strand.
ACCATTAGCAGGATGCACTTGGTACAATGACATTATATTTTTCCTACAGAAGTTACAGCCTCCTGATGACATGGGAAAGAGCAAGGTAAGAGCTTTAAAGCTCAAATCAATTAAATATTGTCTGATTGATCAAGCTTTATATCGGAAAGACCCTTTAGGAGTGTGTTCATGGGTCTTAAATCCCTTAACTCAACAGTAGTAACCAAACCCGCCATTGAGGCCCAATTAGACTCTGCAATGCTTAATAGTGGAATTGTTCTCCATATCTTGCGATCCAGCCAAATTATCAATGGGATTTATGTTTTCTTGTGAAGGCTCTTCCTTCAGTTTGTACTATTCTCTTTTGTATATTTTCTCTTGGGTGGGATAGATATGAGATGTAAGCCGGTATAAACCAACTTGGAAACAAAAATGGAATTAAGATTAAATAAGGGGAAGAGGTTGAACTTGGGATAACCCGCTGCTCAAGCATGCAGATGAAAATTTTATACCACAGTCCGAGTACTAATACATTAACCATGTGAGCATCCAATTACTGTCTAAGATACTAACAACCAGAAAGAAAACACATATGCAATGAGATAATGTCAAGAAAAATAATTCATCTACTAGAACCATTCATCACATAATAACACAACGATTCATATTCATCATTAAAGAAAAGAACAACAAAACACTGCACCAGATAACTTGACAACAAAATTAATTGCTCTTACTCATTACAACATCATTCATGAATTAGGATAGGAAATATTTCTTCTCCACGTCCAATCACACATGCAGTTGATGAAAATAACTTGTCTTTGGTCAAGAAGGTGTTAGTAACATTTCTCGTCCGAAGCACAAGAGTGATCAGGTCTGCAAGTGGCGCGATGAGCGTCGAGCGCTGCTCACAAAAGAAATCCATTTCGGGCCTAAATCAAGCGAGAGAGAAGTCTGATTTCAACGGTCAGGATGCATCCAAAGGATCAAATCAACGGGTGGTGGGAAATCGTGGTTAGCGAAGTTGCACCGAGGATAGCGCCCACATCATGTGCAGGAATGGATGGAATCCATTCATCCCAAAGGACACGTGGCACGAGATCTGGTCACGTTGGATTTTCAACAGTCGCGAGTTCAAAGGGTGAAGTTTTTATGTCATTGCACCTCTCGAAACCCCGAACCTTGAAGTGCTGGTAGCGCCTAAGATCGGGCCCACAGTATCAAGGGGCAGTCTCAGCCGTCCATCTAAAATGAACACTTGGTGCATGATTAGGCTCCTCACCTTATCGCCCATCACAATTTCGAAGCGCAAGAAGCAGCTCCCTCATATCCTCGATGCGCGAAGCAAGGAGAGCATCCAGGACTTGGGGCCCACAACATCATCGAGTGAGTTCAGAGCCATCATATCTAAGGGGATGCGTGGCACCAACTCAAGCCATCTCGGCGTTTCGCTCATCGCAATTTCAAGAAGTGGGGATCAGCCCCTTCCTATTCGCGAACGCTGAAAGCGCCTTTGAAAGTAAACATAGGGTCACAGCCCGTGGTCACTGGGGAAAGAAAAGAGTTGCGCAAAAGGGGCCTAAGGCGTTGGGTTCCAGTCACAGAGAGGCTCGTCATGACCTCCAGTTTCCATCGGGCCCGATCTCGATCCTGGTCTGCACTTGGAGTAAATGGAGGAAAGAAGGGGTGGCTGAAATTTCCTTTCATTCATTAAGTGTGAGGTATGGAGGGTCTGGCAAGTGGTCTGCTCGGAGGGGTCCTGTGTACAGTTTTTTCCAAAGAAGCCATGCCAAAGTCCTCGAAGAGACAAAGAAGTCTGCACACGCTAGCTCAACACTTAATAGCTCAGCTACCCTCCTTGTAGGAGCCATGCGCAGTTAAGGTGGCGCTTGAAGAAAGATATCAGTACGAGTTTGACTAAAGGGACACCAAGCCTTGGGGGACTAGGCACGTTTCTGTGAGGAAAATTTTCCTAAGTATATAGACTCGGTCTTTGTATTTTGTAATCTATCGATGGTAGAGAGAAGCTCCTGAATGTAAAGTTTTAATAGATACTCTAGCTTTTGGGTTATGCATCTGTATGTGAGATTTCTTGTTTAATGACAGACCATCTTCCAACTCCATCTAATTTTCATCTCATATTGAGAGAGTTCGTGAACGAATGATTCGTGCGAATTGTTGCAATTATGCTATGATGAAGGATTTATTGTCGCATTATTGTATTCTCTGGTTTTTAGCGTTTGAATGTAAGAAGATCTTGCATTTAGACGCCTTCCCCTACAGTCTGTTTGAAACCTGAAGTTACGACATACCTTTGTAGTTCTCCTATACATGTCTTCCCCCTACTCACCCTTACTACAACTCACTGTCTGAAGTTATCTAAGACCTCACTTGCCCATGCATGCCTGGCCTAGTTTCGGAGTTAGAACCACATCGTTTTGAGTTAACCTCCATCTAATCACCCCATTGAACAAATCGTGGCATAAACTGATGGGCATCGGGCTCTGCTCCTGCTGCAATCCAGGGGTGACTTCTGACGCTAACATTTTTTGGCGTCGTTGTCGGGGACGAAGTTGAAATTTTTTCCTAGGATTGAACGACATTAAGCCTCTGATTCTGAAGGTGCCTCAGGTATTAAAGACTTTAAAGATTTATACTGTGCGCCTGGCCACTCCATTGTGATGGCTCCACTGTGGCGAACCTGTCATTTTAATTGTGGCTTTCAGAGGTAGACATACGCAGTCTCATCCACAACTACCTCTAGCTACGCCTGAAGCTGATCCGGAGGTGGCTCTCAGAAAAGGAAAGGCCCTTGAAGAAGAAGTTCCCACCACCGAACCAGGTAGTCCGCCATCCCCTTCTGTAGGAACTCCATTTTCTCCTCCTCAGTTTCTTAATAGACCTCCTTCACAGGTTTCCCGTTTCCTGAATTTTGAGAGTGTTCCTGCTGAGTTTTCCCCTCCTGGTCTGGGATTGGAGGGAGAAATCCTTGTCACTCCCCTCTCCTCTGAAGCTGTACCTTGGCATAGACCCAGGACCACAGAATATTTTCCCACTCCCATCTTTACCACTCCTGCACAAATAAGAGTACCTACTGACTTAAGCCCGTTAGCCTTCTCCTTAAATCCCCTTCTATTTCCCATTCCACTTCAAGACTCATTCCCAGGAGCCTCTTTGCGAACTCCTTCTCCTCCAAGTTCCCCTCCACCTAATATTCCTATGGCTAGTTCTAATCCCCCTCTAAATATAATGGATGCCATAGTCTCTACCAGATATGCTCCCTTAATCCTGCCTCATCCTATGAATCCTCTCCCTGCTGGAGATTACTTGAAATAAATGCCCAAATTCACTGGGGAAGGGGACGTAACTGCTGAAGAGCATCTGGCTTCTTTCTACAATTATGAAGACAACCTAAACATTGAAAATGAAGATTTCTGGATGAGGGTCTTCATCTAGAGTCTGGATGGTAAGGTCAGGAAATGGTTTAGAGGATTGGCCCCCGGATCTGTTGTTGGGATCGAAGCCCTGGATAGTGATTTCTTGAGGCAGTGGGGAGATAGGAAGGATTTCATGTATTACATGAAAGAGTTCGGGTCTTTGAAGAATAAGATGGAGAGTCTGTCTCTGACTTCTCCAAGAGATTCAATAAGATGTATAAGAGAGTCTGTCTTTTACTGAGAGAAAGAAGAGCCACCTCCTTAGCTCAAATGCAAGATGCGGCCATAGAGGTGGAATCCAATGTATTAGCAACTGATAGACTGAGGAACAAGGCTGACGCAGATAGAAGAAAGGGAAGATCGTAAACCTCAACTTCTAGACCATCGACGTCCCACCCTCAAGTGGATGAGCTGACGAAGATGGTGAAGTCTCTGTCTGCAGAAATGGAGAGGATGAAGGTGGAGGGGAGGAAGGCATATAAGGGCCCTCAAAACACTGAAAACAAAGGAGGTTTCAGGAGGCCAAACAATATCACTCCCTCAACTGTGCAAAGAGAGAGGGGAAGAGACAGAGAAGACCAGAAAATTCAGGCCCCTTTCCAAAACAATTTTGTGGCTGAAGGGGAAGAAGGGGAAACAGATGAGCTTGATCCTGAAATCCATTGCTTCGGAGACACTCCTCCTTTTCCTCATCTTACTCAATAAACATACGAGGAGTATCTCATGGACAGTTGGCTAAATGAACTGAGCAACGGAGACAAGACTAGTGGCGGCCAAGGTAGATATGATCTGAGGTCTAAGAAAAATACAATAGCACCTGGTGTCCTTGAGCAATCCACTAGAACGGAGAAACCTGCTAATGAAGTAGCAAACACTTACAGAGGTAATAAGCCCCAACCCGTATCTCCCATAGTCCAGAGTCATGTTCCCGAAATAAGAGAAATTATGAAGCTTACATCTTCTTTTAATTTCAAGCATGAAATCCAAAAGATCAGGATCCCTGTGCCCCTAACCGAATTAATTAAACATGAAGGGTTCAAGAAATGCTTCTCTGAGCTTTTACAGTCTGAGGTATCATGCCTTCCCACGGAATCCATCAATTTGCAAGATGAAAATCTTGCAGTTATCTTAGGTCCTATGATAGAAGACAGGAACGACTCATCCCCTCCCTTCTACACTTCCTTGAACATACATGACAAGGTACTGCACAACTGCTTGATGGATTCAAGGGCTTCTCAGAATCTCATTCCCAAAACTTTCATGGAAGAATTAGGGTTGGAAGTCACCCGATCCTATCATGACCTCTATTCCTTTGACTCCAGGAAAGTTCAATGTCTCGGGGTTATCAAAGACCTGGTCGTGACCTTGTTTCAGTTGCCCATGAAAAGTGTGGTCATGGATATTGTAGTAGCTGATGTCCCCCCCAAGTTCGGTATGTTGTTATCAAGGTCTTGGATAAAAATACTGGGGGAAACTTTGCATATGGACCTCACATATGCTACTATTCCAGTGTTTGGAGGAGAACATAGGAGGCTATACAGAGAAGCCCAATTGGTCTATATAATCAGTGATGAAGCCAATCCCACCAATCATCCCATTCTTGCCTTGGACACTGATTTAGGTTCCAGTTTACTGCAACTCACTCATGCTCCCGAGCCTCCTCTTAATCTCAGAAAGTAGTCCACCACTCCTCATCAATCTCCTCCCTCCATCACCACCGTCTGGAAAATGTTTTTCGATGGAGCCTGTTCCAGGGAAGGTGCTGGTGCTGGGGTGTTTTTTGTGTCACCTTCTCAGGAAACCATTTCCCTGTCATATAGTCTAGAATTTGAAACCACCAACAATGTGACAGAGTATGAAGCTCTTGTTATGGGTATGAGGGCTGCAAAAGAAATGGGAATTAAAGAAATAACAATATTTGGAGATGCTGAGTTGATTATCCAACAAGTAAGAAGTGCCTACCGTGCTAATAGTCCCCGGCTCAGAAATTACAGAAACGAGGTGTGGGACCTAATTGATAGTTTCTTCTTGGCCTTCAACATTTCTTTCATTCCAAGGGGGGGGAATACTTCCGTCTATTATTTAGCTGTCTCAGCTAGTTTTCTCAAAGTTCCTCTGCTGCCTATGGTCAAATCCGATGCTAAAATAAAATATAGAACCTCTATACCAGACAATGTCAGGCATTGGAAGGTATTCAAAGAAGATCCGGAAATCAAAAAATTTCTCCAATTTGTTGATGAATTTTCTGTGTTGCACATTGATCAGGATCCTGACACTGAAGATGACCCTCACCCTGAGGTGTTTTTAAATAAAATTGCTAACCACCAGATCATTCAACTACCTAGCAATCACATTCCGAGAGGACTAATTCCTTTAGAAAGATTGTTTGATGGGAATGATGTGGCAGCAAAGGGTAGGGTTTCAGGTGAAGATGCTGATACAGTCGAGTGCAACATTGGCACACCGGAGGAGCCTAAGTTTGTCAAGATGTCAAGTAGTTTAACTACAGAACAGAGGGCTGAATATACTGAGTTGCTGAGAGAATTTGTAGATGTGTTTGCTTGGACCTATGAAGACCTCAAGACGTATGACACATCTGTCATTGAACACAAGATCCCACTGAAGGAAGGGGCTAAGCCATTTAGGCAGAAGCTAAGGCAGATAAATCCCATGTTGCTGCCTGTCATGGAGAAAGAAGTGAAGAAGTTGTTAGAAGCCCAGATCATCGTCCCCTTGAGATATTCCGAATGGGTGGCCAATTTGGTCCCGGTAAGGAAGAAAAGTGGATAAATCAGGCTTTGTGTCGATTTCAGGAACTTGAAAAAGAGCTCAAAGAAAGACAATTATCCCCTGCCCAACATGGAACAAATATTACAGAGGGTAACAGGTGCATCTAGGATTTCCATGATCGACGGTTTTTCTGGTTATAATCAAATATCGGTCATGCCTGAAGACAGAGAAAAAATAACCTTCACCACTCCTTGGGGCACATTCATGTATGCCAAAATGTCGTTTGGACTGATCAACGCAGGAGCGACATTTGAGAGAGCCATGGACATAGCCTTCATCGGGGAGAAAGATAGGTTTGTGGTGATCTATCTGGATGACATAACAATTTTCTCCAGGTCTGACAAAGAGCATTGTTGTCACCTAAGAAAGGTTTTTTCGAAGTGTTGAAGGTTTGGCCTTTCCCTAAATCCCAAGAAATCTTTGTTTGCTATGAAGGAGGGAAAGATATTAGGCCATATAGTATCTGCAGAAGGAGTGAGGATTGATCCTAGCAGAGTGGAGGCAATTCAGACCCTGTCCCTTCCCATATCTAAGAAGGAGGTTCAGGCCTTTTTGGGGAAGATTAATTTTCTGAGGAGATTCATCTCGAATTTTGCCAAGCTGGTGAAACACATCACTGCCATGCTCAATAAGGGAAGTGAAGTGAAATGGATGGCTGAACCCAGGGAATATTTTATCCAAATAAAAAGGGCATTGATTGAAGCACCTGTGCTGATCAGTCCTAACTATTCCAAAGATTTCCTACTCTTCTCTTTCGCTTCTTTTGATATAGTAGCAGCGGTCTTGTTACAAAAAAATGAGGAAGGGCAGGAGCAGCCCATTGCCTTCTTCAGCAATGCATTAAGAGATGCAGAGGTTAGGTATGAAATCATGGAGAAACAGGCCTATGCCTTAGTGAAAGCTCTCAAAACTTTCAGAGTCTATGTCCTGCACTCAAAAGTGATTGCATACGTTCCTTCAGCCTCTGTGAAGGACATCCTTATCCAGCCTGACATTGATGGGAAGAGAAGTAAATGGATAGTCAAGATCCTGGAATTTGACTTGGAAATAAGGCCTACCAGATTGATCAAGGGTCAAGGCTTAGCCAAGTTGTTGGCTGAAGCTAATCACAAAGCTTTGGGGATGGATTTCATCAATGCACAATCAAAAAATCAGCAGAATCAGTTGTCCGACGTAGGCCCTCAAACAGAACCCTTGTTGGCTCGATGTCCTTGGTATAAGGATGTCATATATTTTCTGCAGGAGTTGTGGCCCCCAGATGGCCTGCAAAGAAACAAATCAAGAGCTCTGAAGCTCAAGGCAGTCAGATACTGCCTTATCGATCAAATTTTATACTGGAAAGACCCCCTGGGAGTGCTTTCAAAATTCATGGATCCATAAGAGGTCGACAGGATCATGATGAAATTTCACAGTGGCCTATGTGGAGGGCACCATTCCTGGAAGACCACAGCCCACAAAATTCTCAGAGTTGGGTACTACTGACCCACCTTGTTCATTGATGTCCATAAAGGAGTTAGAGCCTGTATCCCATGCCAAAGATTTTCAGGAAAGCAACAACTCAAGTCTCTGCCTTTACAGCCTGTAGCTGTTTCGGGACCTTTCCAACAATGGGGCCTAGATTTTATTGAAGAAATCCACCCTGCTTCTAGCGGGAAGCACAAATGGATCCTGACTGCCACAGATTTCTTTACTAAGTGGATTGAAGCTATCCCCACCAGGAGTGCTTCCCACAAGGTGATCATTGGGTTCCTGGAAGACCTCATCGTAAGGTTCGGCTACCCAAGGAAAATTGTTACTGATAATGCTGCCTCTTTCAAGGCTAAGACGTTAGTCAAGTTCTATGAACAATTCAGGATCAAACTGATTCAATCCACCCCATACTATCCCCAGGGAAATGGTTTAGCCGAATCCTCCAACAAAAGTCTGATAAGGATTATCAAAAGATTATTGGAGGACAACAAAAGGGCTTGCAATTCGAAGCTGAAATTCACTCTATGGGCCGATCGGGTGACCACAAAGAGATCTATAGGCATCTCCCCTTTCCAGTTGGTTTACGAAGCAAAAGTTGTTCTCCCATCTCAGCTGGCTATTCCTGTAGTGAAATTCTTCCAGGATTATCAAGAAGAGCCCAATGACATGATCAAAAGAATCCATCAACTGGTATAATTCCAGCATGCCAGAGAGAAGGTAATGATCAGAATTCAGCAACATCAGCAAGTGATCGAGAAGGTTTTTGATAAAAAGGCCAAGAAGGAGGAGTTCCAGATAGGAGACTTGGTACTGAAATGGAATGCTCCTAAGAAGGATAAGGGAAAACACAAAAAATTTGAAGCCCTGTGGATCAGCCCTTTCAAAATCTCCGAAGTCTTCTCAAATAACACGTACAAATTGCAAGATTTGGAGGGAGAAGAAGTTTTCAGCAACCCAGTAAATGGGCATTTTCTTAAGAAATGTTTTGCTTGAGCCTTCCTTGGCTCCTATGTTTTGTAAATATTAACCTTTTTAGTTCTTTGTTTTTATTGTTTTATTGTTTTGGCTTAGTAAATGACTCCATAGCCCAACAACAAGGCATTGAAGCTACAAAATGAGTCCTTAGAGCATCACAGGGACAACTCTATCCCCCATGGAGCCTAATGTTAGTAACATTTCTCGTCTGAAGCACAATAGCGATCAGGTCTGCAAGTGGCGCGATGAGCGCCGAGTGCTGCTCATAGAAGAAATCCATTTTGGGCCTAAATCAAGCGACCGAGCAGTTTGATTTCAACGGTCAGGATGCATCGAAAGGATCAGATCAACGGGTGGTGGGAAATCGTGGTTAGCGAAGTTGCATCGAGGATAGCGCAATGGATAGCGCCCACATCATTTGCAGGAATGGATGGCAGCCATTCATCCCAAAGGACACGTGGCGCGAGATCTGGTCACGTCGGCTTTTCGACAGTCGCGAGTACAAAGGGTGAAGGTTTTTTTGTTGTTGCACCTCTCGAAACCCTGAACCTCGAAGTGTCGATAGTGCCTAAGATCGAGCCCACAGTATTGAGGGGCAGTCTCAGCCATCCATATAAAATGAACACTTGGTGCGCGATTAGGCTCCTCACCTTATCGCCCATCGCGATTTTGAAGTGCAAGTAGAAGCTCCCTCATATCCCCGATGCGCGAAGCAACGAGAGCATCCAGGACTTGGGGCCCACAACATCATCGGGTGAGTTCAGAGCTGTCAGATCTAAGGGGATGTGTGGCGCCAACTCAATCCATCTCGGCGTTTCACTCATCACAATTTCAAGAAGCAGGGATCATCCCCTTCTTGTTCGCGAACACCGAAAGCCCTTTGAAAGTAAACACAAGGTCACAGCCCATGGTCACTGGGGAAAGGAAAGAGCTGTGCAAAAAAGGCCTAAGTTGTCGGGTTCCAGTCACATAGAGGCCTGTCATGACCTCCAGTTTCCATCGGGCCCGATCTCAATCCTGGTCTGCGCTTGGAGTAAATAGAGGCAAGAAGGGGTGGTTGAAATTTCCTTTCATTCATTAAGTGTGAGGTATGGAGGGTCTGGAAAGCGGTCTGCTCGGAGGGGTCCTGTGTACAGTTTTTTCCAAAGAAGCCATGCCGAAGTCCTCGAAGAGATAGAGAAGGCTGCACATGCTAGCTCAACACTTAATGGCTCAGCTACCCTCCTTGTAGGAGCCATGCATAGTTAAGGTGGCACTTGAAGAAAGATATCAGTACGAGTTTGACTAAAGGGACACCAAGCCTTGGGGGACTGGGCACGTCTCTGTGAGGCAAATTTTCCTGAGTATATAGACTCGGTCTTTGTATGTTGTAATCTATCGATGGTAGAGCGAAGCTCCCGACTGTAAAGTTTTAACAGATACTCTAGCTTTTGGGTTATGCATCTGTATGTGAGATTTCTTGTTTAATGACAAACCGTCTTCCCACTCCATCTAATTTTCATCTCATACTGAGAGAGTTTGTGAATGAATGATTCATGCAAATTGTTGAAATTATGCTATGATGAAGGATTTATTTTCACATTATTATATTCTCTGGTTTTTAGCGTTTGAATGTAAGAAGATCTTGCGTTTAGACGCCTTCCCCTACAGTTTGTTTGAAACCTGATGTTACGGCAGACCTTTGCAGTTCTCCTATACACGTCTTCCCCTTACTCACCCTTACTACAACTCACTGTCTGAAGTTATCTAAGACCTCACTTGCCCATGCATGCCTGGCCTAGTTTCAAAGTTAGAACCACATCGTTTTGAGTTAACCTCCATCTGATCACCCCATTGAACAAATCATGACATAAACTGATGGGCGTCGAGCTCTTCTCCTGCTGCAATCCAGGGGTGACTTCTGACGCTAATAGAAGGACTTCTCAATTCAAAGCACCTTAAAAATAATTCTTAACAACTAGAAAGAAAGAGTTATTACCACAACCATCGACCCTTAACTAATTGGTCGATGTATTTATTTATAATCTAAAGTTCAACTGAAAACAATGGCTAAGTGTAGTTTAAGGAAAGAAAAATACGCCATGTGGCATCATCTTCTAACAGTTTCTTTAACAATCAACTCAAGATAGTTCTCTGAAAGGATGAATTTTCTCATACTCTAACCAACTGATAAACAGTTCGTCGCAAGTTTGAGCCCATGGGAACCTGTGCTTCTCCATTGGAGCCACATGTATCCCTCTGATGTCCATCGCATGCATCAGGTACTTTGCTAGACTAGATTTTAACTGATGTAGCATAGTTCGAGCTCTAATCGGATGGTCCATAAATCGTTGCACTTGTCCTGGTACCGCATCGGTCATCTTCAAGAGCTCTTCATCCCATAGTGAATCTTTCTTGGCATGTGACTTGACTATGTCACACAAGTCAACAAAATTGTCGGGGGTGCCGAAATTGGGGAGTCCGATATCCTTCATTTCTTTATTGATTTTTCCCCAGTGCTTCTGGCATCTGACTCATTGATTTTGAATTTCTCAGTGTGGGTTCTGAGACATATTAGCCCAATACTTGGTTGATCACTTCATGTGATTAAGACTACTTTTTCCTAACATTTGGATGCCATGTTCTTCTTTGTCTCAGCCCTACTGGACTGCATCAATGTACTCGAGTTTTTCTACTGCTTGTTGCACCCTTTCATACCATCCCTCCATGCCCTTGCATGTTGCAAGAACCATGAGAGTGTCCTCCTGGAACTCAGCTATCCTTTTTGTAAAAAGGTGTCACTCTTTTCTGAATTGTTTGTAAGATTCTTCGAACTCACTTCTCAAATATACTACAGTCTAGGATGCTCCCTGGTAGTACTCATCCAGGTGGTGTAAATGTTCTATTTCCTTCAGGGTGGTGGCTAACTCATTTTCATCTCGTTTAGACCTGTCTAGGGTGGCATATGAGAGTGCCATGCCCACACCGAGAAGCTCTGACATTTGAGCATCAGTGGTGTTTATCAAATTCTCCTCTGTAGTGATGAGGATGGAGAGGTGCAACGTGAGCCTCCTCTTCTTAGTGGTTCTTTTGACGATGTCCTTTATTTTTCGATCATAAGAGATCACATAGATATCTGCTACCTTGTCTATCAGCTTGAGTATCTACTGATCACCCCATGTGAGTGTGTTTTCCATGTTATTGGTGGTGTATACTTGTTCAAGGTCTAGTTTCTGAACTCCCTCATTGTGTTCCGAGGGCTTGACCTCTGTCGGTCACTTGTCGGGGACCTAAGTATTGAGCAGAGTAGAGATGTCAGGCACCAACATGTTCCTTACTTGCTCATTGGACGTTGAATTGATGATTTCCTTTTGCAGGGATCCTTCCCTTGGTTCATCCGGTTTGGGCTCATCCTTTGGATTATCTACTCCGATTTTCAATGCATCAGGTCCCTTCGTTTTGAGGCCACTTTCGGGTTATGTTTCATTTTGTGGGGCCTCCTGGGTTTGGACCTCAGACTCAAGAGAATAATTCTTCTCAGATCCCTTTTCTTCTTGGACACATAGAGGGGTCCTTTGGGATGCCTTCATTCTCTCATCATCACTGTATACATTGAAGAACTCAACTAGAGATTTAGGCGCACTTGTTTCTTCTAATACCCAGCCTATGTTTGGTTGATTCATCGTGCCTATCGAGGAATTGGCTGGTATTGTTGTGGATTCAGGGTCATATGACCCATTGGTGTTACCCAGGTTTATGAAATCGAGGCCACTTAGCTCCGTTGGGCCTTCTTCTGGGCTATCACTCAGAATACTTGGCAACCTGATGGGGTTTAGGATATCCCACATCAGATCCATCATCTGCAGGGCGTGTTGATACATAAGCGTCCCTCTCTCCTGCGCATTCTAAACCTTGAGGAAATTTTTGTTCTGTGTCAGGGTTACCTAGGAAATCTCTATTGTTTGGATGGATTCTTGAGGGGCTTCTATCACTTCGACTGGTTCAGATGTTATCCTTTCTTCTCTGGTTTTGAGAATCTCTTGATTTGATTGTTCCAAGGTCATGGTTTGCTCCTCCCAAATCATTTCCTTGAATCTAGTTTCTTTAGGATCAGCCATCCTTGCCACCACCTCATCCCAGTCTTAAGCATTTTTTATGAAACTTTCATCCTGAAACTGGTCATGGGCATAAGGCCAATAGGAGATACCTATGATGCATGTTTCAGGACCAGAACCTTGGGATTGTTCTTGCGAAAAATACCAGTCTAGAATCAGAATTCCAATTGACTTAATCCTTCTTGCTTGGCCTATGTGGTGTCATTGACCATGTAGAAGCCAATATGAAACCCATAAGGTATGAAGGCCCTCTTCTTGTCCTTCACTAAAGTGACGGTGTAGCCTTACAAAATGGTCTGATAACAAATTTCCCCTAATACTAGTTGATTAGGGACATATATAGGCAACAGATGGCATACCCCTGTGGCGTCAAAAACCCTAATGTAGGTCTCTCACTCATATAGATACTAGTGGCCTACTTTCGATACAACCCGTTTGGTTCCATCCGACAGCCTTGGGCACTCTTTATTGAACAACAAAGAATAAATGTGTGTGATAAACTGGTCACAGATGAGAGAATAGGATTTCTTGTACATGTTTTCTCATAATATTTTGAAGTATACATAGACGAGGAGCTCAGAGGCATGCTATCTCAAGTTCATTCTAGAAAAGACATTCTTGGCATAGATGACATATAGTAGATAATAATCCATGTAGAAGGAAGGGGTTTCTCCCTCTTTCGACGTCTAAGCTTGTCGTATGTAAGTGCTCAGTTGTTTGGAGATGATTGCACCCATGTTAAAATATGTTCTAGAAATGGCTACGGTATAAGCCAGAGGCATCCAAGACTCTGAAAATATGGCGCAGTCTTTCTCCCCATGAAATTGACAAATGAGGGCCATTAGATATATGTAAGGCTTTCTCATATTGGTCATCATGTACCAGCCAGAGGTCCAATTGGTGAACTTTTTATCCTCTCTCCACCAGGATGCCACAATCTTTCTGGTGTCATGCTTATGATTGAAACTCAAAACAAAATCAGTGTTCAAGCGTTCCTCTGGCTCCCCAATCTTGTAGTAATTCTAAATTTCTGCTGGGATGAAAACCCCGACCCATCCACCATTGTCATCGTTAATTAAACACCTTTGTGCATCAGTGTGATCAATAATCCATTTCAAGATTTTGATGTAGGGGAATACCGGAGTCCTTCTTTCCACCATGTGCAAACAATCCTTACGGACATTCGGAAGAACTTCATCGTCGAGTCTTCTCGTATCAGGATTGTTGTGCAGGGTATATTCGGGGAGTTCCTCTCGCTTTATTTTCTTAAACAGTTCTTCCCAGCGAGGGAATATTGTCTTGGTCCCCATGTTCACCTCTGTGTCTCGAAAGGTCAGGGGTGGACGAAGGCCTTCTTGGTGGCTGTCTTGATGAAATCCACCATCTTTGGAGCAAATTCTAATTTCCTTGCTACTGCTATGAAGGAACCCTCTCTCGCCTCTGGTTCTTGTAGTTTTGGTGCTCTTGGGGATTTCCTGGTGGTGGGTTTCTTTAGAGGAATTGTTCCTGCAACTGAAAATGATGCTTTAGACATGTGTATAGAGTAACGTCGAATGAAAACATATGAATTGAAGTGTAAAACACCCATAAGCCGTTACATACCTGTAGTGCTTGCTAAAATTGTTGTTTTAATACTCACTGGACCTTAGAATCTTTCTCTGGATCGCTCATCTTACTCCTCTAGGTGCTCTGAGCTTCTTTGCACGTAGAATGAGCTCATACACAATGACCCAAAAGAATATAATGAGAGAGATCCTACCAGTCGTATCAACTAGTTAATACGACTAATGGATGCAATTCAAAACAACCTACCGTCAAATCTCTATAAATAAATTCTACGTTGGTTGACGACAGAGAAGTGGAGGGAGATGCATTGTATCGCGATGCTTAAATGGTCCTTTTGATTTACACATGAATTAGAAACTAATGTGCGATCCTGGAATTAATTAACCTTTTAAATGCGTCATATCTAGTGTATCTTAGAGCTAAGACGTCCCATCATGTCGCATTTCTCAGTGGACAAGTCAGGGATCGACGTTACCTTGCATATGTTTCCACTGGTAACCTCCTTAGAAAACTTCTGACACTAATTAGTTTCGATGCACAACGTGGGCGATAAGATAAAACTTAGGCGGCCTATGTCAACGAGTATCACGGATCGATGATTGGGGATTTGTTCAAGCGCATATTTTCTTTGCAGGTTGAATCTTCGTAAATCCCCGATGCTGAAAACATTTTGTCAGTCGGTGATTGGTGATATTCTTCCTTTACTTACACGACGCTTACTCTCTTCATTTATTCCCGACACCGAAAAGGGTCAGTCATTGACGATATTCTTGCATAGCACCTATCGCGTAAATAAGACTCTCGTCTGCCGACGTCGATGGAGTTCGGGGCTCGACTACTTTGGTCCACTTGGGTGAAATTTGTCATCTCTAATCCTTCCCAATGTAAAATTCCTTTAGCGCGTTAGGGAGAAGTTTCGGTGGTCGATTCTTTAATTAAATGTTAGTCTTTGTTAATTCATGATGATTTTCGCATGCCCGAGCAACTTTGAAAGACTTAAAATGAAAAACAAAAGATGAGCAGAGGCAAAATTTTCATACTAAGATCGAATTAGACATTTACAATAGATCAAGTGGTACCCAAAAAGTGAAATTTGACATAGACTTTTTAGGGTGTGTTGAGTTCTCAACAAATGGCGATTCACTGGGTGAAAGAAGAATCTTTGTTCCTTCCTCAGGGCTCGACTGATACAGAAGCATGTTGAGAAATTAACTGGTTTTGAATCTGAGCCTCTTTTACCCTTTCATTTTAAACTTCTTCGGTTGATGCTTCTGGGTCTTCCCATCGAGTTTTAACCTTTATTCCTCCTTCGTTTCCTGTAACCCTGACTCATGCCCTTTTTACAAATGTTTAGCAAAGAATTCACTGGCATGAAGACTTTAGTTACCTCTACTCACTTTCTTTGGTGTCGCTCCGCTGCCAGTGAGCATCCATAGCCCCGACGGAGTCACCCCAACATCAAAGACCTTAATCCGCTGCCATTGAGCATCTATAGCCCCGACGAAGATATTTGCATACCCTCTCCTACTGATCACTCTTTTGATAATGTTCATTTTATTTCAGCATCATACCCTGAGCGAGTGAGAGAGGATGACGTCTATTTATTTTGCAAAGTGAGATGGTTAGGTGGACCCTTTTATATCTTTGTATTCAGGTTCATGTAGTATTTTCCATATTTCCTTCTTACCCTTAAGGTCTTACTAAACCACTAGGAAAACACTTCTATCATTTCTTCGAAGTTGTTCATTTGCGTGGGTTAGATGGAGGGTGTTGGTGTCTAGGTATGAACGATTTATTCACCCTTTTTCCTACATTAATTTATCAATCCGGGTGCGTATTATTTCAAGGCAATGTGCAAGGTATATGCAGGGGAAAGAGCACAATCCATTCTGGCCAAGGGTTCACGATTAAGATTCAAAACATTGCTGTGAAACTAGATTAATTGCAATTTCGAAAAGCAATCATAAGAATTGAAACAATGTAACAACAAGCATAACTAATAAATAATACACACAGAAAGATGCAACACATGATCATAAGAATGGGCCCAGCTCTCTGATCAGGGCTGTGTTAGTCACAACAAAGATTAAGACAACAAAATAGATGATTCTTTATAAATCTGAAAAGGGTTATTACAATATCAATGGGGGCATCCCCAGTTACAGGAATAAACTGTCTTTTATACATGGAGAGGGAGAACAACCTCTTTCCCCAAAACATGGTAACCGTATCCCCAAAAATATACACTAGTTGGAACGACACCAGTACCAGATAGACAAGATCAGTGATATGCCCAAGAATGGTTCAGGGACTTGTGACTCCAGCTGCACAACCTCCTTATGGCTTGGTCGTTGCTGTGAATAGCGCATATGTTGCGGGATACTGAAGCCTTGGTTCCTGTTCTCCAGAAGTTGTGGGCAAACATTCGTTTTAGTGCTACGAATAGGAAAAACTATGTGACTTATTTCATTAATAAAATATTCCAATAGACAAGGCATGGGTATTTACCTTACAGGTTTAGCATAGTAAACATAGGTAAATAAGTGCAAAAATATCAAAAAGGGTAATGGAAATGCAGCAGAAAGATAGCCCGATTTGGTGCCCAACATCTCCCCCCAATTAGCCTTCTACATGCCCTCATGTAGTTTGTTGCCTCCATAGGTCTGGATTTCGTTGACTGTTGGCTTCCTGAAAATGGGCGAGATCATATTCTCCAGCCATCTCTGTCCCTGGAACTTTAAAACCATATGAAAGGAGAACTTCTTTCCACCAATCCTCCGAGACAATATATACTAGAGTGTAATCTTCTACTGGCCACCAAATAGTGGGAAAATAAAACCGGATCCCAATCCACTGGACCCCGCATGTTTGGACGCATGCCACATACCTGGGCACTCTGGGGAGCACTCGTGCAAAATTTGGTGCCCCAAAAGGTTCCATGTTCTAGATAACTGTAGGTGACATCATCCATCTTTTCTGACAACAATCAAGGACTTCATCTTGAAATGTGACTAATTGTTTGACACAAATATCAAGGCACCAATTTTGTGTCCTTAGCATTATGTCTCTATTCCCCTCAATCCCCAAAAAGGTGTTGTGTTTAGTGAACATGGTGACTGACCTCTCATGTTATCCTCTTACTATAAATGGCTTTGTAACCTGATTAGATTCAAATGTGTTAAAAGCCTTCTGCCA
>SNQJ01S0142703.1:4198-21908 GCA_010110895.2 Picea sitchensis
ATACATTTCTTTCATTAATAGAAATCGTGTATTACTGTATATCTATGTTTATGGTTGCATCTCTGATACATTTATGTTATATTATTGAATGTCTATGATATCTCTGTGCATTTCTTTGTTATATCTCCGCTCTCATTTCGTTCCGAAAATAATCCGGATCACAAGTAGAGAGACCATAAATTCCACTTCCTCAAGATTACACATGTTGCATAGAGTGTAGAGAAAACAAAATGGAAAAAAAGAGTGTAGTTTTTATCTCCACTAGATAGGTTTCCTGTTAAAAACAATGAGACATATAATCCAGAGAAAAAAAATCAGCAAGCCCATGAGTAAGATAGATCAAAATAGATGATCTATCAGCATGACCCAAACATGCTTATCTTTTATGATTACGAACAAAATGATTCTAAGTTAAAAGAGTGTTGAAGAGTGGGGCCCAATATATTGATGAGTTACAACCCCCCAAAGGAATTTACATCTTGAAAATTACTATCATGGATAAAAAATAAATGATGAAGATTCGAAATTAGAATCTTAGAAGTTGTGTTGACATATTCCATGAATGCACTTACAACTCCCAAGAGTTTTGAATAGATTAAACATGAGATAAGTGTAATGTTATCATCCATGATAAAAACAATATTTCTCAATAATGTAACCTTAATGAGTGACCCAAAATCAATTATTCAAAAATTATTCAACACAATATTTTTTTGAGGATGAGATAAAGTAAATTTTCCCCATATCAAAATGAAATTGAAAAATCCAATCAAGGGAAAATTAATGTGTAAGTCATTAATTTCTCTCCACCCTTACCTAGAAACTCATTTATTGTTCAGTAAATAGTAATGAAAAGAGAATGCAAATAGAAAATGTAAGATCCCCAACCAAATCTGATATAAAAATCAAATCTATGTGGTTGATATATTTCGTCAAACACTTTGATGGTATGTTCAATTTCCCTTAGAAAAATTCTTCTTCTTGTTGTCTCGACTTTGATGAGGTTTTCTTATGTGTTAGCATGTCATTTGAAATAATTTCTACCTCCTGATAAATCCCTAATTGTGGACTGCTATATACAATTGATGGTTGTTATGTTTTATGTGTGTTGGCTAATTGAAACATTTTGTCAAACACTTTGTGTGCAATGGTTGTATAATTCATTTAAGTGTATTTTTTGATGCATTTTGGCCCACATATCTTCATGTAATACAAGAAGGAAAACACATGCAATGATAACCAAATAAATCAGAAACCAATAGCTATTAAAAACCATAAGATAATACCTTGAATCCTTGCTTTATTTAATATGCATTTCGTTTTCCAACACACAGTAATACCCCTTTTCACCTTTTTTCCTTCAAGTGACTTTTAATTCATCTTTAATGTTTTCTCGTAAAATCACTTTATTAATTTAATGAGCCTTTTTACTTCAAAAAGTGATTAATTGACCTTTATGACTTCTTCGGCCATTGAAATTCACTTTTCATCATCCTATCCTATAGATATTTTCCCCAGTTCCAATGAGCTATTACACTAAGGTATTTCTCCAAGAAAGAAGCTCTTAATAGTACCCTAACTATAATTAATTAAAATATGCTCAATAATAACCCACAATTACGAAAATCATTGGAATGCCATAAAACCAAGAGCGAACTATGAAAAAATGATCATGATGATGAAATATGGTGAATGGGATAGTCTGGGATAGTCTGGGCCCCATATAAATCCTCCAAATTACCCGAGATCATTGTTATCCTAATTTTACTCCACTAGTCAGGATGACATAATATCATAAGGTCATCTCTAACTGGAAGGAAAGGGAATCCAAAAATGGGAACATTACAGTCCTCCCTTCCCAAAGTTTGCTTGTCCTCTAGAAATTCTATCAAAATCCTATGATCAGAAAGAAGAACCAAAATGAAACTGAGAGTGATCCCCAGGTCCCAAACCAATATGAAATATGTGGAGCACATACCTCCCACAATATTGTCCTACAATGTACTCACACAAGAGGCCTCATGAATACCATCGATCAATAGAGAGAATAGATCATATAAATATTCGGTCCACCCCTCATAGAATATCCCACCTAAGACACCAATCCAATGATCCATATGTATAAGCTCCTAAAAGTAATGGCTCACTCTTCCATCTATACCAGTTTCCCAATTGTCAACCCCTGAAATCCTAGGAGTAAACCCCTAAAAATCAGAACCAACTCTCTCATGTCTAACATTAGATAAACTATCAAAAAATGTAATCTAAGGGTCCCAAACTAATCCTAGGGAGGAACCACCATGCTACTGTTGCACCACTCTGATCATCCCCTATCATACCAATGTTCCCAGTCTACATGATCCTCTCTTGGAACCCCAAGTTGAAATCCCTGAAGGGACTAAAACCATTATCTTGAATCATCCCCTACAAAGGTGTCTCAGTGAAGTCTAAGTCTTCAAAACCATTGTCAGCCTTGATCTTGGGTATCGGAAAAGAAAGTTTATCATTCCATATAGAGTAAGTGCTAAATTCCCCTCTACTGACATTAATAAAATCAAGCAGACTAATTACTTTCACAACTCTATTGATCATCATCATCATCATCACCTGAAGCAATCTATCACTCAGATGAATTCTCAGATCCGACAACCAAGTTGAAATTCCACCACTCCCAAGGCATGTTTAATTTTGTTTTGCTACACTAATAACTATTATAATCCAACTGAGCCTCATCTCTAATATTTTTATGCAATTAACTAATGGAAACCAAATACTAGGAATCAACTCCATGCATTCTAATATTTCATGCTCCTACCAAACCACACAGGGAAACCAACTACCCATACTCTTGATAATCTAATATAAAAACTCCTGGAGTCTAGACACCTTCATGTAAAGTAGTTCTACCATATGTGGTAACTCATGCTCATACAAGTCCTCAGAAATTCCCACCAAAGGGGTATCATGCATCAACCTCATGATCATCTCCTCAAATGTGGCCTCAAGGACTAAATATGTTATGGAGAGGAGTATAATGATACATAGTGGGAGACAGTGGAGTCCAGGGAAGATTCATACTCTCACTTGAAGGATAATGGATGGCCCAGAGGAGTAGGATACACTCTTTTGTAGTAGTAAGTGGACTCTGGAGGTTGTACTATTAGCAACACTAGTGTTTTTAATTGTGGAGGGAGTATGGTTAACCATATATGTGAGGAGATTCCTTTGGAGGCATGCGATGGTATGGGAGTAGAGTGGAGCTTGGGTGACTATTTATATAGTCCATTAGCACATAGGGATTAGTTCCATGGACATGTACACTCCTTGAATATTGATATTCAATTGGAATATCACCAGGGTTGGTTCACTGAGAAGGATAACCAGAAGACTATTCTTAGGTATCCTTATGATTGTTTGGTCATGCCCTTGGGATTGACCAATGCATCTACCACTTACCATATTTTCCTACAACTACAAAGGTTTTTTTTTATGTTCTTTGATTCTCTCAGTATATACAATAAGACATGGGAGGATTTCACAAGACAGTTGGATGAAACATGGGTAATTATAGACAAGATAGAGAGTTCTTATTTAGGGAACATGTTTAGTGCATAGGATGATAGGGATATATTGAGGGTTGACATGATATACTATATAGGTGACACAGATTTGGCCATTGAGGCCACATTTAAGGATATTATCATGAGGTTGATGCATGATACCCCTTCGGTAGGACTTTTTGGGGCCCTGTATGAGCATGAGTTACCACATATGGCAGATCTACTTTATAGGAAGGTGTCTAGACTCTAGGTATTGTTAGAGTACATTATCAGGAGTACGGGTAGCAGGTTTCCATATGTGGTTTGGAAGGATCATGACATATTGGCATGCATGGAGTTGATTCCTAGTATATGGTTTCCATCAGTTGATTGTATACAAACATTACAAATGAGGCTCAACTGTATTCCAATATTTATCAGGGTAGCGCAAAAATAGTCAGTGGGCCTTGGGAGTGGTGGAATTCCAACTTGGTGGTGGGATTTAGGCATTCATATGAGTGATAGATTTATTTATGTGATTATGATAATGATTGACAGAGTTGTGAAAATTATTAGTCTTGTTTATTTTTGGGATGTCAGTAGAGGGGAAGTTGAGACTTACTCTATATGGTAAGATAAACTTTGTTTTCTAATACCCAGATCGAGGCTATCAGTGGTTTTGAAGACTTAGACTTTAGTGAGACAACTTTGCAAGGGATGATTCATGATAGTGGTTTCAGTTATAATATTTAGTAAATATGGAAGCCAAAAATGGTATGGATCTGAGAAGATAAGAGACATATAATGTTGTAGTTGTTGTTATGGACTATATTGGTCTTTTCCCAACTCCCCAATATGCCAACAATGAAAGAAATGGCTGCTACATGCCCCCACAACCTCCTAACAATAAAATATGGTCTTATTATTGAGAAATGTAGCACGTACAAGGATTTACGGCCTACACAAAAGAAAAACGTCCCTCTGAACAATAGAACTCATACTCACAACTATGAAAATGATGGAATGATCTTCTCTAATCCATAAAACTCTGCAAGATTTGAATAGTTTCTTTAACTGGATGAATCCAATGAAGAACCTGAATGATTCTCCCTCTATTTTTCTAGGGTGGAATCTTTCACCACAGAAATCAGATTATCTAGGGTGGATCTCTCACCACTGAAACCAATATACACTAGGGTTTACTCCAAACCCCTAAAGGCTCCAAGAGATATCCAAATCAAATCAATTATCATTACACTTCATACCATTGAAAACCATTTTATATTTTTGTATACCACTACATATCATTATGTATCATGTATGTGTCACCGTATAAATCACTACACTACCATCAACTGAACCTAGATCCCAAATGGATGTGTCCTCATCTGTAATATATCTATCTCCACAATCCCTATATGCATATACTTCCCTATTGGCTAGTCCACAATGTATATGCTCAACTTTCTCAGTAGTGATCATGAATTGAGCCTTCAATGGGCTCTCCAAAAGCATCATCTCTTGATCCTGATACTACGAAACATGTGCATAATCAAAATCCTTTGGTTCATATCTCTCCACAAATTCATGCAAACCATCCATGCCACCAACATCCTCTAGTGACATACATGAATACTATGACTGACTCTCTACTGAGATGGATGTAGTGGATACCTGACTATACTTCTCAAGGAGAATATCTAATCTAGACTTTGATTCTCGAAGGGCTATCTGTGTGCTCGTGTTCTCACCAACTAATGAGTGAGTTGATCCACCTCATTTTCCTTCTCCTCCAATTCCCCAGGGTACATCCCACCAATATCCAAAAGGTAATATCTATCCATAAGGATATGTTGGTAGTTGTTCTTCATCACTCTCTCTCTCTCTCTCTCTAAGTGTCTAAAAGTCCTCAATGGAAAACTCTCTACTTGAACTTTCATGTGTCATTGTGGCTCTCCAACAATATATTTCCACCAATGTGTGTGTATCATCAATATGCCTCATGTCTGCCATGATCATATCCTCTCTAACCTTCACCTATCATGTCAAGTATTGTGACTCATGTGAATCAACACCTCTATGGTGCTGAAGTGATACTTCATAATTATTGCTACTAAGGTAAATTATGGAATCCTCATCAATGCACTCCCCAAGACCAGCTATGTTACTCTTCTCAACATCCATTGTGCCATTATTTTCATCACCCATATGCACATCCTCTAAGGTGAGTCCCAATTACATAGTTGAATCACCATGTGTCAATGCTCCATAATCCTTAGGTGTATCAACATCCAATTCATCTTGAACCTCATCACAAGGTGTAGATGTTTCCTCTACCTCATGATTTTATGTGCTATCCTCGTGACCATCACATGTGATAATGCCATTTTTCTCTGATGGTGCATCCCATGTTGCTAACCTGTCATCCTCAACATGTAAATATTCATCCTGGATGGGTGTAGGCTCGATCTGCACCCCTTTCAATCCACTAATTTTTGGTGATGTATCCACTTTCCTGGCTGCTTTGGCTCTACTTTCATCTTCATTTTCCCATCTTTGAGCCTTGCACCTCTAGATTTCAGCAAGTTTTTCTTTTGACCTCTTATTACTTTTTTCTTCCCACTATTTACTCCATGCTCTATTCTTATTTAGCTCTAACATCCACTCATGTATTTCTTGCACAAGTTTTACCCGAAGCTTTTCTGGGATATCCATCCTCTTAGACCACTTAAAAATAAGTACCACTTGCTCAACTTGCAATCAGAAAATTTTCTCCTTATTGAATACCCCTCAGGCTAGGAGGAATATTCTCTCTGATACCAATGTAATATCCCCAACCAAACATGATATAAAAAATCAGATCTATGTGTTTGATATCTTTCGTCAAACAATTTGATGATATGTTCAATTTCCCTTCGAAAAATCCTTATTTTTGTTGTCCCGACATTGATGAGATTTTCTAATGTGTTATAATGTCATTTGAAATAATTTCTACCTCCTTATAACTGCCTAATTGTGGTATACTATATATAATTGATGGTTGTTATGTTTTATGTTTGTTGGATGATTGAAACATTTTGTCAAACACTTTGTGTGCAATGGTTGTGGCATTCATTTAAGTGTATTTTTTGATGTATATAGGCCTATATTTCTTCATTTAATACATAAGGAAAACACATGCAATGATAACCAAATAAATCAGAAACTAATAGCTATTAAAAACCATAAGATAATACCTCCAATGCTTTCTTTATTTAATATCCACTTGGTTTTCCAACACACAGTCATTTCCAAATATGAAATGTATTTTCTACA
Source organism: Picea sitchensis (assembly GCA_010110895.2). Taxonomy (NCBI): domain Eukaryota; kingdom Viridiplantae; phylum Streptophyta; class Pinopsida; order Pinales; family Pinaceae; genus Picea; species Picea sitchensis. The sequence goes on from SNQJ01S0142703.1 coordinate 11,053, forward strand.
ACTGATATATGGCTGTAAAATACCTACAAAATGCAGCCAAAGGAAAACAAATAATATCCCAATAGAAACCCTCTAACAACTGCTCCAAAAATGTGTAATTTATTCTACAAAGGATGGCCCCAATGACAAGATATGTGATTTTCTTGATATGAATTCTCCCTGTCTTAAGATGAGGCTCGATACACAAATGAAATGTCCAATATCCTCACAAATAATTTTCCCAATAGGTGTAGAACTCAGCCACACAACAATATGCAATATCTGATGCAAATAGAAGAAACCCTTGACTAAGGTTGCACCTTCCTTGGCCAATAATTCACCCAGCTCTGATAATAAAAATATGTGAGTGTTAGAAACCCACAAAGTAACAAGAAATGTTTCCTTAGGTGATCCAATGACAATCCCACTCAGATATCCTCAAGATATCCTTCCCAGAAACCAAATTGAACCCTCCTTGATTGGATAGTGCACCCCTCTCTTCATAAATCCTCCAATAGTTGTGCCCCTTCTTCACAAGCGATGTAAGAAATGAATCTGAACTGGAATAGAAGGGCGAGGTTGAATATTTCTCAACATTGAACAATCTTGGATCAGGAGCAAATGAATCTTTCATCGTCGTGTTGATCTATAGGGTTTGTTCTCTCAAAACCTTCAAAACACTCAAGTTTCTTGAGCTCAAGATACAAGTGAAATGTTGATCAACGTAATGAGAGAATATGATCCCCTGTCTCTCTTTTATACCCCTTTTCACCTTTTTACATTTAAGTGAATTTTAATTCATCTTTAATATTTTCTCATAAAATCACTTTATTAATTTAATGAACTTTTTTACTTCAAAAAGTGATTAATTCACCTTTATGACTTCTCCGACCACTAAAAGTGGTTTTTCATCATCCTATCTTGTAAATAGATTTTCTTTGTTCCAACAAACTATTACACTAAGGTATTTCTCCAAGAAATAATCTCCAAATAACACCTTAAGTGTAATTAATTAAAATATTCCCAGTAATAACTCAAAATTATGGAAATCGTCGAAATGCCACGGAACCAAGAGAGAACTTTGAGGGAATGATCATGATTATGAAAGATGGTGAATGTGCTATCCTGGGCCCCATATAACTCCTCCAAATTACTTGATCTCACTATTATCCTCATTTTACTCCTCTAGTCAAGATGGCATAATCTCATAAGGTCACCTCTAACTACAAGGTAGGGTAATATAAAAATGGGATCATTATAGAAAAGTAATTAAAAACTAGAAAGAAAAGTTAAACTATGCAAGGAAAATATATTAATCTATTCTACCCTACTTTTATCCTACGCTGCAATCGATGAAAAATGAACTATGTAAATTCATAATGCCAATGTAGCCATCGAATTAATCCCAAGAATGTAAACATATGTTCAAGATAAAAAATCAGTAACAACACTTGGAATAATAACAGATTAAAAGTAGGAAAAATTAAAACATCAAAAATGTTATTCACCATACTAAAATTGTCACAGTGACAATTCATGGGGAATCGATCCGAGTAAGATCTCTCCAACCATGCTTTAATTATATCATGATATATTGCACTACTATCATAGAATTGATGGAGGGAGTTCAAAGGAAACTAGCATACCAAATGGGAATCACGCATAGAGTTCATGTGAAGTGTGTTTGGTGAGATAATCTTCATGCTTATAATTGTTTTTATCCCTCGAGACAAACCAAAAGAATGAGGACCTAACATAACCATAACTAGTGCATTTGGGTCATTTTCTGATGGTGTGTTCGTAGCAATTCCAAATTTGTATTTTCAAGAGAACGATAAACATCGGACCCCCTCAAACATCGTTTAACATGAATTCGTTGTATCGACAAAAAATATATCGTCTCTTGTGAGACATTTCTAGAAGACACATGCCATCTCTACTTTTATTGTCCAAGATCACTATGGACGTCGCAACCATGATGCCAGAATGTGTCACCTATGATACCACAAGGGACATCGTAAGGCCAACGAGGGGCCTATATCTCTGATGTTTACACTATCGTGAAATAAACGTCCATTGAGTTAGACATGCCACACCACGGACGGGTGAGGGGGATGTCACAAGATTGATGAGGGGGATGTCTCAAGATAAAAAACCTATTGGTATTTAAAAAAAATAAAAAACAAACATTTCCTATTGTTTTGTACACACATTTTCAGTTTGTCGATAGTTTGTGTGCCAAGAAGATTTATCTTTCATATATATATATATATATTGTTGTTGTTGTTGTTTCTTCTCTCAAAGGCTTAGTTATGTATCTTTGGATATTTCGTAGAAGGTATGTAATATGTGCACAATGATTGTGGCAACAATGTACATTTAAAAAAAAATGAAGTTTTTGTTCATAAAAGACACCATCAAAATTAGAGCAAGTTCATATGAATCACCCAAGGTCTCATCTTTTTTTTGTGTGTTTTCCATGTTTTTATTTCTCTATTGTATGCCAACATTCAAACTTCTCATAGTATGTCAGGTTGTGGTCTAGCACCGAGTTCAAGGTATTATTGAAAGGATAGCCCCGAGAGCTTCTGTAAAAGAATAATGCATTAAAAATTAGGTGAAGGCCCTGGCGACCTTGATGGCCCACAGATGCAACAAATTAAATTTAAATTGCTTTGTTTATGCCCTCTTCCCAAATGTTTCTATTACAGAGAAAAAAGGAAAAAAACCTTCCCACATTCCAAAAATGATCCTTAAAGCACAATCTGGCAGCAAGCTTTGGTGTTTAAGTTTCAAGGTTAATACATTAGCATCCTCCATTACTCCAGAACTAGCATTACTTGATGGCCTTGCTTGTTCTAAAGTGGATTCGCTGGGTTTTGTGGTTACTTTAATTGTAGGTTGATGATTCATGAGTACTATGTGCAGTGTGGGTGGCCCATCCCTTTGATGCTGGAAATGCTAACACAACACTAATTGTTCGACTCTAAGCAACTTGTTTCTTTCTCTTCTCTTCTCTTCTCTAAGTGATTTATTTGTTGAAAACAATGGCTTGAGGTATTGGGATACACGAATACATCGATATTCTCTAGGCAGAGTCATGAGGTGCTTCAACTACTGTATTGCATATGACATTCATATGTCAGTTGATATTGGAAGTCCCTTTCTATAAAATGGAAATACAACATGTATGCAATGTAGTATTTCCATAGCTATAAATGACTTGCATGTAGAAGGTTACAACTCACTTGTTTTATATTTAAAACATTCTCCATATAAAATAATGTTAAAGCATTCACCTTGGATGATGTCTATATATGTGTGTTGTATTTTATTTACTTCGAATACAAATGCTATATTCCTTGTAATGTATTGTGTTGACTAAGTATTGAACAATTGGATAAGTATAAGTATTGTTGGGATGTTTTAAATGTTGTGGTTGAATGTGTGCCTACTGTTGAATGAACTTGATTTAGTAGGAATTAGTTTCATTTGACATATTATAGCTTATGGTGAATTTATGGACATACCTTAAGTGAATAACCATAGTTTGTCAGTTGTAGTAGGAACATGCTAGCTATACCCGGGTGGTTGAGGCAAGGAAGTGCTACATGACCTCAAGTACCAAAATAGAATTGTAAGAAACTTAACTTTGCAAAGAAAAAGTCATGAGACTATAGATCCATGATAAGTGATATTAGATTTGATTTTGAGATAGTTTTGGTTCTCTTCACAATTTTCAATACCATGACAGGTTTTCATAATTGTGTTGCCACTCTTCACTGCATCTTGACAGTCTTGGAAAAAACAAAAGGTTTTGGAACAAGTTTGGTAAGTGACCACAAAGTGACTTGAGATTGGACAAAGCAAGTTCTTTAACTTAGTGCAGTATGAAACCAATCAAGTTTTTCACACAAAACTAATAAGTTCCTTCTTTTTTTTCAGGGAGTAGGATTGAATACTAAAGAAACAACTACTTTGAAACGTGATTATGTATGAAAGAAGAGAAATGGCATACTCAAAGGGTGAAAAATTCCCCTTTGACCTCCCTCATGAAGACTATGATGGGAGTCATGCAAGAAGGTTCCCAAAGATGAAACAATACCTCTCACTTTGGAGAAGTTGGTGCATTAGTGAGTTGAATCCATCCAAAGTTAGTCAAGAAAGGTGAAAGAAGTCACCACCCATGCATTAGTGAGTTGAATCCATCCAAAGTTAATCAAGAAAGGTGAAAGAAGTCACCACCAAGGCTGAGGATTTGGTCTAGTGAGATATGGCTCAAATCTACCAAAATTTTGCTAGATTGAATCCTATAATGGATTTTGAATACATCATTGACATAGTTGGTTAAGGTGGCCTTGGTAGCCACCTACCACCATCCTTTCATTGTTGAAATCTAGAAATGGCTCAATTCGTACAGGTAAGTAGTGGAGCCTAGGGCATCAACAAAGGTTCTCAAATTAATGAAAGGTTGATAGAAGGGGATTCATTTGTCATAATGATGTAATGTGTAATGGAAATAACCCATCCTCTTTAAATCCTCATTGATTATAGTTTAGGTAATATCTTGTCCAAAACGTAGGACAATGGGTAAGGAAGCGCTAGTGCATACATGCCGGCATCAAATTGTAATGTTGCAGAAGGTGACTAAAAAACCTTGAGGACGAGGTGAAGACCTTCCCTTGTGTAGTCATGATGATAATACTGAAGGAAAGGATGGAGACAATGAAGGAGTCAAACAAGAAATGTGTCCATTTGATATAAATGGTTTAGACAATAAAATAGACCAAGTTGACAAGGAAGATGTTTTCCCTCCTTCATATATGGGGACTTGGGATGAGGTAGAGTTCTCCAGTAAAATAGACCAAGTTGACAAGGAAGATGTTTTACCTCCTTCATATATGGGGACTTGGGATGAGGTAGAGTGATCATTAGGTCATTTGAGAATGACTTCCAAGTTGACCTAGAGATCATGAGATTGTTGGTTGAAAACAACAACATTATGGTTGCGTACATGTCTCTCTTAGGAAATAGGTATAGAATAATTTTTCTCTATCTCATTTCACTTATTAGAATTGAAAGAGTGTTGGACAATTTGAGGGTAGTGGTTGTTATGGCCATATACCACCCTCTTCTCATTGACGGTTTGATGCAGGAGCATCACAAGCAAGCGCAAGAAGAGGACAGTTGGATATGTACCAACGCACATTTTGAAGATATTTCGAATTTCAAAAGGATGGCACATTAATGTAATATCTAGAGAGACATAAGTTCTCTTAAATGTTTTGGGAATTGTAATGCATATCTTGAGAGGTTTCTCTCATCTGTCGGTTGGAGACATTTAATGTAATCAATGTAAAGTAGATGTAGGATTTAATTCGATTAGATAGCTTGAGGTTGTAGGAGGGAAAAATCGAGAAATCTCCCTCGTATGTATTGTATTGGATCATTATTCTCAATTTGTAAGAGTAGAGTTGTATAGCAAGAGAGCATAGAAGAAAAAATACCTTAGAAGTTGTATAAGTAGATAGTTGTTGCTATAGAATCCATGTACAGAAGAACTTGAGTTAATATAAGAGTTCTTTGACTCAATTTCATGGTGTTGTTATGAATACTATTTACATCTATTGAATGGTATGTTTATAGTTTGCTTATATGATTTGTTATGCATTTGTTTCAATGCCTTATGTGTATGATTTCATGTCGAATGTATGAAGTCTATGAGAGGGAGAGTATGAGTTTCAATTGTTTCTCTTCCTGATAATCCCTGCAAGGAGTGCAGTGAAGTTTCGAAAGGAGTGCGTTGACAAGATTCTGAGTTTTATCTTAGAAAGATTAGGAGGGATACCGTTGTTCTCATACCAACAGAAGTGCAAGTATAGCACAGAGCCATGCAAGGCGTGCACGGGAAGTTTGAAGTCTTAGACCTTTCCAACCAAGGGAGTTTTTGAAGATTTTGTTTTGCAAGGAACACGTAAAGTTGGAAGACTTCAGATAATCAAAGATTATTGTGAAGGCCACAAGGAGTACAGAAAAAAATCCCTCAGAATCCTTGAGTTTGTAGCCAGAATCAAGCTTAGGAGGGATAGAGACTTGGAAAGTTCAAAGGAAGGATGAGGGTTGAGATCACCTCATAGAAACCAAGCTCAGGAGGAAGGACGCGAAGTTATTTGGCCAGGATCCCTTGAGAGCTTGAACAGACGGTTGATTTTTTCAAAGGGAGAAGCACAAATATATGTCGACCGTTGGACCTAGTGGATCAGCAGGGAGGTTAATACCGAGTGTATTTCAACACTCACAAGCTCAGGAGAGGTAGAAGCCGTTATATCTGGATCAATGAGAACCCTTGATTGGAGATTAGAGTTTTGGCGTTTCGGAAGTCGGAAGTGTGGAGGAAGATGTTTTCAGGAATCCCTGATACATGAAATCCCGATGGGATCTGGACTGTAAGATCTTTAGAGTTTTAGGGTCATTGATCTGTGGAGAGGAAGTTGTGAGTTCGAACTTCGGGAAAAGGAGAAAATTTGCATCATGAACTCGTAAGTTGTGAAATCCCGACGCGTTCAAAAGTAAGGCCTCGAGATTTGGCTAGAGGTCATATGTTGAAAGCATTAGGGAGGAGCTAAATACCCGTTAGCCCTTTTCAGGGTTTCATAAATCGAAGGAGTCGGGAAGACTCACAATATAAATCAAGAAGACGCGAAATCCGAAACACCTTTTTGGTTTAAGTCAGTGGTCACATAGGGTGGTCACGTGGAGTGGAGGTTTGCGCCTAGTGATTGTTTGTGCAAGCGTAACTTCTAAGAAGTACCTGTGGCATTATATGCATTGAAGGTTCCAGTGGGAACTAAAGAGCCATTCTGGCTCAGGGGAATAGGAATATCCAAAGACCTAGATGTCAAGCAGACCCTACTAAGGAAAGGGTGTTGCGTCAGGTGGTATCAGAGATAACAACTTTATTTTCTTTAGAAGAGAAGATAGAGGACAATTGTGATTTGAATTCTCCATGGACAGATTGAAATAATTCCACCGAGAAGACGTCAAGAGAGACCCATGCTCGATCCAAACGTGGAAAGGGAAATGAGAGAACTTCATGCTTTATTGGATGCTATGGAGAACATAGAGGTGAACACTTGATACTGGAGATATCAGTGAGGCTGAAAGAAAAAATGAGACTGGAGCCGAAGAAGAAGTTGTAGTCGAAGATGCTACAGAGGAACATCTATTCAAAGATGTTGCAAGAATAGGAGCCACAAAAAAATTGGACATCCCAATGTATGAAGGCAACTTAGAGGTTGAGGAGATGCTAGATTGGTTTAGAGATCTGGATAAATACTTCGATTACGAGGATATCAATGAAGATAAGAAAGTTAAGCAGACAATCACTAGACTAAAAGGGCATGCAACACTGTGATGGGATGAACTACAGGATAACAGGTGTTGCAAAGGAAAACAAAGAATCAAAAGCTGGGACAGGATGGTAGCCAAGCTGAAAGCCAAGTTTATACTTAGAGATTACCAAATTAATTTGTTTCGAAGAATGTAGAATTTTAGACAGAAAGGGATGAAAGTGAAGGAATACACTGAAGAATTTTACAGACTCAACATTAGAGCTGGTCATCGCGAGAGTGATGATGAAAAAGTCACCAGATACATGAATGGCATGAGATATGAGATTCAAGATGAGATGAGCATGGTGAAAATCAGGAATGTGGAAGATGCTTATGAAATTGCTTCAAAGGAAGAAGTGAAATTGGCCTGAAAGCAAGGTCAAAGGGGCGGAGGTAGAAGTCAGAGAAGAGGCAAAACAATTGCCCAGGATAGAGTACAGAAGCCCAAGGATGAAGAAAATAAAACTCATAACCACCCAGAAAGGGGAGGAAGATCACAAGGAGGACAGTATGCTGACAGGGACACTTTTCCTCAAGCCAGAGGAAGAGGAAGAGGCAGAGGTGGTGAAATAAAGTGTTTTGTCTATGGAAAGATAGGACACAAATATTTTAAATGCCCGATGGAAAAAGAGATGGAGGAGGCAAAGCTCACATTTCAGAAGAACAAAGGTGATATGTTGAGGCAAAATATGTAGAAGGTGGAAGATCCTTAATGATGAGGAAAAATCTCTTGAAGCTAGAGAAAGAGGTGGAGAATCCTGTCTAGAGGAATAGTTTGTTTATAACTACTTGCAAGACCAAGGAGAGGGTATGCAAGGTAATTGTTGACAATGGAAGCATGGATAATATAGTATCCACAGAGATGGTGGAGAAACTGGAATTGGAGACAGTTGCACATCCGAGCCCATACAAGGTTTCGTGGTTGCAAAAGGGACATCAGGTAACAATCACTAAAAAATGTTTAGTTGAATTCAACACAGGGGGATATAGATATGAGATCTTATGTGATGTTATTCCCATGGATTTCTGTCATATTTTGTTGGGTAGATCATGGAAATATGATAGGAATGTTAATCATGATGGAAGAAAGAACACATACACCTTGGAGAATAATGGTAGAACACATATGTTGCTGCCAATTGAAGACAAGAAGGTGACAGAAGAAACAAGCAATACTATACTTCTCATGAGTGGGAAGGAACTTCTAGATGAAGTTAAGAAAGAAGAAGAAATGCAGTTTGTTGTGGTGAGGAAACCTAGAGTCATCTTGACCAGTACCTCAATAGATGATCTACGTGAGGAAATTCAGGAAATGATGGAGAATTTCGTTGAAATAGTGGTGGATGATTTACCTTGTTTGTTGCCTCCCATCATAAGTATAATCCATCACATCGAACTTATACCAGGAGAAATTTTACCAAACAAATCAACGTACAGATTGACGCGGCAAGAGAATGAAGAAGTTAAGAAGAAAGTCTAGGATTTGATGGACAAAGGGTTGATCAGATAAATCTTGAGTCCATGCGTTGTGCCAATAGTGTTAAGTCCAAATAAGGATGGTGGATAGAGAATGTCTACAGACTCAAGGGATATAAACATAATCACCATTAGGTATAGATTTCCTTTACCTAGGATAGATGACTTGATGGATTGTTTGAGTGGAGCAAAGTTTTTTTCAAAAATTTATTTGAAAAGCAGATATCATTAGATTAGAATGAGGGAAGCTGATGAATGGAAGACAACATTAGAGATGAATGAAGGGATTGTCATGCTGTTTGGTTTGACGAATGTGCCAAGTACTTTCACGAGATTGATGAATGAAGTCTTGAAATATTTCATTAGAAAGTTTGTAATTGTGTATATTGATGATATACTAATCTTCAGTAAGATCGAGAAAGAACATTTGAGATATTTAAATCTAGTGATGAGTAGGTTACAACAAGAGAAGTTGTTGATAAATCTGAATACGTTGTCTTTCATGAAGAAAAAACTCATTTATTTGGGGTTCGTGATCTCTTTGAACGAGTTGAAGATGGATCCTGAGAAGGTAAAAGAAATCAAAGAGTGTCTGTCACCAAGGAATATCTTTGAAGTCAAAAGCTTCCATGGATTAACCAGTTTTTACAGGAAGTTCATCAGAAATTTTAGTGGAATTTGTCCACCAATGATGGACACAGACAAGAAAAGACATAAATATTTTCATTGGACAGAGGACACGAAGAAAAGTTAGAAGTTGTTAAAGGAGAAGATAATTGGATAACCAGTTTTGGTTCTGATATATTTTAGTAAGACATTTCAAGTGAGATGTAACGCAAGTGGGTTTGCGATTGGAGTAGTCTCAAGTCAAGATAATAAACTAGTTGCATACTTTAGGGAGAAGTTGAACGATACCAAGATAAATTGTTCCATGTATGATAAAGAGTTTTATGCATGTTGTAGGAAAATCTCCCTGCGAACAGGTAGATTTCCTCAAAGAGCTAGACCCTACTCTAAGACAGAAAGTGCTTAACGTGGACACTGACTTCCTTTAAAATCCATACAAACTAGCACATGAGAAGGAAGGAGAAAAACAGTACCTTTTTATCGATGTTTGTCCCTGCACGCTCCAAATCGAGCTCCGAACTCTCGCTCCTCGCTGAGTCCTGTAGACAAACAAAGTACGACTGCTTCCTACTCTATTGATGTTATCTTGGAAATAGATCTATCTATCAATGATAGGTTCATGTGAGATCAGACAAAAACTAGAAAGAAATAGGCCAAGCATGTCATATTGATGAGAATAACGACAGTAGTACTTACAATCATAGATGCGAATGCAACAGCTTAGTCAAGTTCCCTTTGTCTAACCCTTTCTCGAAAGATCCACAACCTGGATGATAGTAGCTTCATTGATCACTTCTCCTTTGACTGACTGTATGTTCCCTATGAGATCATAGGTTTGATGCTAGAAATTCTCTCCCTTTTCACCATCATAGAGCTTGCTTATATAGGTTAAGAGGAGCTTAACCTCTTGAGTTATATTTAGAACAAGTTGAGGAACTTCCTCCTTAGATCAGGGATCCCTTGATGGAACCAAGAATTCGAATGAAACTGCCTTCTAAAATTGAAAGATCCCCCCCATATTCTCCTCAACAGGTCAACTACTGCCTCAGATTAGGTAGCACTCCCTCAAAAGGGGCATCAGAGCATTGTAGCGCTCCTTGGGAAGCTTGAGGGTAGCACCAGTGCTCCAAAGGTGGATAACGCTCCTTCAGAGGGGCAGACAAGCGTTATAACGCTCCCTGGGGCCTTATAAAGGAGCGTTGGTGCTCCTAAGGATGATGTAGGGGAGAGCTCACCCTCAAAACCTTTGTTTAAGAGCCCTTCTCAGGTGATAAGAGTTATTTGACTTTAGTTAATCAGTTCCCCTTCTCCAAATCAAGTGTATGAGATGTTTTAAGTGCCTCCTTAGTGTCGTCGTTATGGCAGTATGCTTGAACAACGTTT
>SNQJ01S0142704.1:0-11180 GCA_010110895.2 Picea sitchensis
TCATATTGGAGCCTGAAGCCATCACTGACACAAGAGTTCACCAGCTGAGGAATAGATCCATTTCAGAGTATCTCATTAAATGGAGGAAACTATCGGCTGAAGATTCCACTTGGGAAGATGAGTCTTTTATACAGAAGCATCCAGAGTTACTCAAGCGTTGTGGAGAACACTTGTCTCAAGGGGAGGGGCATGTTAAGCCCTAATATTGGCTCATTACCCCTTAATTGGGGCATATTACATTAGTAATGTTATTTTATTTATGTCGGATGTATTCCATTAGTTGTAATTATACCTCCTAGTCTTCTATATATACCAAGGAGACATTTTCATTTGGAATCATCTTGGAATTGTACATTTATGTGGGCATAAGGAGGTTTCCCCCTCAAACAGGCTTATTATCTGAATTTATTTATTTTTCAAGGCATTGAGTACTTATTCTGAGGTTTTTCTTTGTTATATTGATATTTGGTTCTTAACAAACTCTCATATTTGTTACTTAACAATGTACTTTACTCGCAATTGCTTTCTCCCTTTTGACATGTATAGGCCACCTTTACCTTTCTACCGTTTCTTCTCCTTGGGTCAAGGAATCACATCCTCCACCTTAGCCACCTTGGTTCCCTCTTCCCTAGTTGTGACCTCCATTTTTATTGTCAGTATCTGAGATGGAGGTCCTAAGGTGCTAATTATGTACTGGTGGAGTCAATTGTTAAGATGATGGGGAGGTAGGGTTTAAGGGAATGTGTTTCACCTTATTTTTTATACTAAATGCAAAACAAATTCATCATGACATCTTCATGAATGATTCCCATGCAGCCAAATGCAACCATGCATCCAAATGCAAGCAGTGAGCCAATGAAACCATCTTAGCTCCTCAAAAGTACAATGTCCCTTTCCCATGTGCTTAGTTATTGTGAAAAATAGGGAAACATCAAAGTCTGAATGCTTGTATGTTGGAATATCTATCATTGTTGGCATGAATAGTGAACTAAGTATCTATGAATGAAATATTCCATCAGGTGGATGTAGCAATGGAAATAATATGATACAACATATGTCTATCCACTCTTGAAGAGAGTTTTTGTAAACTCTATCATACCACATAATTTCCTCTTTCCTTCCAATAATTTATGTCTTGTTACCATCATATTGTTGTTCATATACATGTAGCTTCAAATTTGTCTTTGATCCCAGAGTAAAAGGTTGAAACTTTAGCACACGAATGATGTAATTTGTAATCTTTCCTCGGTCACACGAGTTGTAAGAAAATGTCACATTTTCAACTTCAAATCTTGCCAGAATCCTTGTGATTTTTCCTCTAGCATAAAGGACACATTCAGACCATTCATCCTCAAAGGCTAACCCTAAATTTTCCAACATTTCATCAATCTGATGTCTCCTAAGAATGCCAGACAATACTTCATCTAATATTAATTTGACACTGAAGTTCCTAGCAGCTAGATCTTGGTGTTGTGTTAAAGCATTAGAAAATGGTGAACATTTTCTAAGTTCAAGGTGGCATAATCAAACTTTCCAGGAAAACAATCCTTCCACAATAGCTCTAAGATGTCTCCATGCATGAATTGTTGTCCATGAGAGGATTTGCAACTATTTAGTATATTGTTCATAGACATATCCTGAGTATTTATATCCTTGTATGACCAATGCACCTTCTTCTTTTTTTGACCCTCCAAGTCTTGTTTTCCAAACTTTGAAACAATGATGGGAATATAGGGTATACCTGCTAGAATACATCATGAACAAAAGATAAGGAATCCTTCTAAATGAATTGAATTGATGCCATATGAGGTCCAAGTGTCCAAGGTAAGTTCTTACCAAGGCATTTGAAGGTATAAACTTGATGGCGTGCCTCCTTGTTAAAAACCTTGAATCTTTGAAGATTGAGACACAGGAGTGCAACGTTTCTTTCTCCTTGTTTAACCCTAACTACCATGTCATCACCTACCATTTCTACTTGTGCATCCACATTGTAGCTATCCAACATTATGCCATTATTCCATGACTACAATATTGTTCACTACCATGTTGGATATGCATATTTACCATTCAAGACTTCTCATAGCCCAATTTTGCAAGTAGAGGACCATCATTTGAATAGGGAATTAGAAGTTCAAATTTGAGATCCCTCGCTTCTTCATTCTCATGTGCGATGATAAATGGTTTGATCCATACTCACGTGCCCTTCTTGCGATGGATTTGATCCAGCCAGAGGATAGACATTCTATGATAGACCATACTTACCTTATTAATGTGCTCCTAAAGTACCGAATTGCATATACAAGGAGAAACATGATCATTTACACCATCATGTACCTCACCATCCTACTGGTAAATTTTAATACATGGTAGGAAACACACATATGTTTGATGACCATTTCATTGTAGGATTGATGACCATTGCATTGCATTGATCATCATCTATCATAATCAAGAAAACTTCTTCAACATTGGGAAAGTGTTCTAGCTCCATGATATCAACCCCAGGGAGTTAGGAATATCATGATCCTCATTTATTTTTGTGTCTAGGGCTCCTCCATTGTCATTCATTGGTCAACATGGAGCATTAAGGTTTCATCACCACCAAGTTTATGGAGAGGATTGCATTATTGGGAGACCAAACTTTCAACTAGAGAATGCATGCATTCTTCACCATTCTAACGAATACATATATCATAAGTAGGAGAAACTTCAAAATATACAATATAAGACCCGTTATTGTTGAGTTGTAAATCAATGTTTTCACTAAGAGAATCAAGAATATCAACATACACTTTTTTGACCTCAAGAAACTGTCCAAACTCTTTGTCCTCAATATTAAGGACACCAAAGAGATCATGGTCACTATTTCCATTTGGTTATTGGTCTTTTCTAGTACACATATCAACACATGGGAAGTCTTCTTCCATCTCTTCAATGGTAATCTTAGTATGCCTCTCACAAACACCAAAGAGTATGCCTCTCACATAAACCAAAGAGTATGTGATGCAGGAGCATCGCTCCCAAGCCATCCATGCGCTAGCCAGCTAGCCCACTCAGTGCATTCAAAGAATGCATTCAAGGAAGAGAGGCATCAGTCCTCTCACATTTTGAATTTGATTTCAATGTAATTAATGTATGTAAGGTCGTGGAGCCATAGAGCCATGCCTTTGAGAAGGCGTTAGTTAGGAGTAGCCTTAAATGGTTGTAAGGTTGAATCTAGATCCAATCTGGACTAGACAACCCACTCAATGTAAATTTAATGTAATTGAATAGAGTAGGTGAGATGGAGGGAAGAGCTCGAAGAGCCCCCTCATGTAAAATATCCTTTCTATGTAGGAAAAAAAAGGAGAAAAAAAAAAGGTAGTTGAGAGAGTCAATAAGAAAAGAGAGGAGGGTCAAGACTCTGTTGCAGTCCAAGATCAAACACATTGTAAAGAGACATTCTTGCTAAATACAAACAGAGAAGTTTTTTCCTACATGTTGTTGTCCACATGTTTATGATTTCATGAATGAATGTCTTTATGTGTTTATGATATGTTGTAGATGTATGTTAGGTATGCATTTGTAGGGATAGATAGGTTCTGCTATCTGTGGGTTCTTTGATTTCAGGTTTGGGGTTCTTTGAGGCTTCATTCCAAGAGGGTGTGACAGAACATTGCGGGTTCTGAAAGCCAGTGCATAGATGCACTTCTGAATTCTATGGATTCAGACAAAGTTGTACCAAGACGGCACACCAGATGAAGTCATTAACTCAAGGAGAAACCTCAAGGTTGTTGAACACCTTGGACGAGGAATTATGAAGAGGGGGACACATCAGAAGACAAAATCACTGAGGGATTCTGTAGAGCTCTACCAGGAGGGCATCAAGCAGGTGCAGATAATGCATAGGAAAACCCTACTGTGAATTCAAAGGGAAACCAGAATCACTGAGGATTCTGTGAGAGTTCTGCTAGGTGGGCATTGAGCAGATGAACGGGTTGCATTGAGGAGGAGAACTCTATTTTGAGTTCAGTGAGAAGATAGAACATCTGAGGTTCTGTAGAAGCTCTGCCAGGAGGGCATCAAGCCAGTGAAAGGAGTGCATAGGAAGAACTCTTTTGAGTTCTGGAATAGGAGAAGTGTCACAGGAGGACCTTCACAGGGTTATTGAACACCTTGCAGGCTCAACAAGGAGTTGCTCGAGTAAGTGGTTTCTAAGAGGGGCACCAAATCTCCATATGAGGGAGAGAAAAGGGTTAAGTCCCTTAGAGGTCTAAGAAATAGAGAAGCTCAGGATGGATATCACCTTTGTGTGTGCAGGGACCCTGCAAGGAGTGCAGAGGTTGAAGAATACTTTAAGGATTCAAGGAGGACAAAGATCAGGAGGGAGAGTGCCTTTGCGCATAGAGAAAAAGATGCAAGGAGCACAGAGGTAGAGAAACCCTTTGGAGGGTTTAGAGTTTGATGAAGCTCAGGAGGGACAACATCCTTCGAATACAGGAGAGAGCCGAGGGGACAGGCTTCGCAGCAGAGAACGAAGGCCAAGACCTTCAATACTTAGAAATCTTCCAAGGAAGGAAGAAGAGAAAATCTCAGGAAGGAGCTACAGCTGTCATCGATTCAGGCACTAGAAGATATATTGACCGTTGGATTCGTGTCCAGGCAGCAGTAGAAGAGCACACAAGGGAGGAACAAATATGGGTCATTAGATATTGCATAGATAGCCCATAGCCATCGAATATAGGAGGAGATGCACGAGGTTTAATCCTCGTATGAGAAGATGAAGGGTCGCGAGACAGGAAGTCTCGACTCACAAAGTTCTGAACACATCAGAGCCGTTCATCTGCGGAGGACGTGTGTCACGAGATCCTTGTGTTTCATGGATTCAGGCATTGGAGAGAAGAACAGGTCGGAAGTCTTTGACTTCACAACTTGCAAAGTCCCGAAGGAATCGGGACCATCCATTTTGGAGGACAGGTGGTAGGGATCAGGATTATCTTGTGAATTCAAGTATCATGAGATGGGAGGTGGAAGCCTTTGCTCTATAAAATCCCACGTCATGAGATCGTGATGTGATCTGAACCATTGATTGAGGAGGAAGGAGAGCTGTGAGATCTTGCGTCTCGATACATCGTGTATCGTAGGTTCAAGGTTTGGAGGAACTTCCTTTCGACTGCGGAATTCATGAAGCACCGAGCATCGAGGCTCGTGTGAACACGTGGCACGTCTGATAGGTGGGCCACATAGTCGACAGGTGGCATAACAACAAATGCCAGAGGAAATATGGGAGAGCTGACAGGTTAAGGATACACATCACCTTGGGAAGAATTCAACCTATCGTTGACCATCGTGTCTTGTGGATTTGTGAAAGAGGAGCAGGAAGGCTCAACACTTCAAGTCACGAAATCGCGAAGTTGCAAGAAGAGTGTTATATCGAGGCCCTAGCCAGTGGTCTCTAGTAGAGGTGCTAGCAAAGAAGGGGCTATACCCATATCATCATCGCGGGTATCGGGAGTTTGAAAAAGAGGATTCAAGGGTCTTCGACCCATGAACTCATGAGTTGAGAGTTGCGAAAGGCGATTGCGCCAAGGCCAGTTGTGGTCATGTGAGGGTGAAGCTCGCGCCTAGTGCTCATTCGCACGGGTGGGGTTTCCAAAGGACCTATGGATCGGGTTCATCATGGAGTTTTAGTAAGGAACCAAAGGAGTTGCTTCAACTCAAAGATATTAGAACGATCATGTAGAGGATTCTGGTCCGAGGGTTGGGGGTCTGCATCATTTGTGGTATTAGATATTGACTATGTTTGTATATTGCAGGAAGAGGAAGGGAGAGGAGAAAGAGTACTCTGATACACATCAGTTTGGTATCATAGGAAGGCAGAGTATTGAGACTCTATAGTGATTGCTCGCATGTACATAGCAGTCAAGAAGACAGTCAGGAGGACTGTAGAGAAAAGGTTGGAAGCACTCACATTTGTAGAGTGACAGCAATAGGTTTGCTAGAAGGGTAGATAGAAGGTAGGAAAATGGCTACTGAAGGTCATAAGCGCAGTGGAAAGAAGATCCATCAGCAGCCAAGCAAAGACGTGATGGATAAAGAGCTCATTGAGATCAGAGAGAGGATGGAGGAACTTGCATTACAGATGTAGCAGGATGAAAGATCACATTGGGTGTATGAATGTCCCATGAAGAGGAAAGTAAAATGGCCAATCAGGGAATTGGTGGCCAGAAGACAGCAGGGGTTGTTAAAGAGATGATTGAGGCATGCTGAAAGCCTTAGGGATGATGAGAAGGAGATGGTTCAAGTATGTGAACC
Organism: Picea sitchensis; assembly: GCA_010110895.2. NCBI lineage: Eukaryota > Viridiplantae > Streptophyta > Pinopsida > Pinales > Pinaceae > Picea > Picea sitchensis. Next base: position 6,295 of record SNQJ01S0142704.1, read on the forward strand.
AGAGGCTGGGAGGAATCTCAGTGATGCTTAGGATGAACTGAGATCGCTGAAAAATCTCAGAGACTACCATGTGTGCAAAGACTTCCAAGAGGGCAGAACAGAAATTTCCAATTGCCAAGTGGGCAATGAGATGAGATCACTGTGGGATCTCATAGACTGATAGGAGGACAACAGGGGAATTTCATATTGCCAGGTGGGAAATGAGATGAGATCGTTGTGGGATATCATATACTACCAAGAGGGAAGAATAGAAATCCCATACTACCAGGAGGGAAAGGGAGAGCAGATGAGCTCAGAGCTGAGTTCATATCAGCAAGGACAGCTGACAGAGAAGGAGGATCAGAGGAATCTTCTGATGATTGGAGGAATTTAAATATTCCTGCCAGGTAGCTCAGTTGAGGCAAGAGTTTGTGTTGCCAATGTAGAAGCAACAGAAAGACATCTAGCAGAGACTGTTAAAGAAGAGAAAGAGTTGGAGCAGATATCAAAATCTGCCCAAGCAGAAGAAGGAAATGAGCATTCCGAGGAATGGCTCAAATTTTTCAGCCAGGAAGTTGAAACAGAGACGACTGCAGTATTGGAGCTTGCAGCAGTAGAAGAAGAAGAAGCAGATAGCATGAGATTTGTTGATCTGTGTGAGCAGATTAAAGCCCTGGAGAGAAGGGTGATAGTGCAGAGAATGCACATCCAACAAGTCAAGTTGGAATCAGATGCAGGAGGAGCATACCAGCCCAAGGAGCAGCTGGGAGAAGTTGGACTTGAGACAACATAAAGAGATATGGCAGCAACAGCACTTCCACAGAAGGAAGCTACACAACAGTTCAGTGGTGAGACTGCAGAGCTGAAATTTGCAGCAGAGTGGCAAGTTAAGGCCATAGAAGATAGAGAAGATGGCATGGGAGATCTGGTATATCTACCCACTGATGAGGAATAATTGTAGCGGAGGAAACTGCCTAAACAGAGCCAGCCACTGGAGCAGCTAGACGAGGAGATTGAGAAGATCCAAAAGCTTATGGTTAGATCAGCAGAAGTTGCCAGTGAAGGGAAGCTAAGCAGAAGGGGGATAGTAGCAGCAACAACAGAGCAGCGGAAGAAGCAACAACAACAGAGAAGTGGAGCATATGAACAGCTCTAAAGGATTGTTTGGGATCCAGGAGGATTTCAACAGTGGCGTTGGGGAGCTCATGAGAAGGAGCTCATGAATTTTTCACAGCAGAGGAGTATGATGCAGGAGAATCACTCCCAAGCCATCCATGCGCTAGCCAGCCAGCCCACTCAGTGCATTCAAAGCATGCATTCAAGGAAGAGAGGCACCATTCCTCTCACATTTTGAATTTGATTTCAATGTAATTAATGTATGTAAGGTCGTGGAGCCATAGATCCATGCCTTTGAGAAGGCGTTAGTTAGGAGTAGCCTTAAATGGTTGTAAGGATGAATCTAGATCCGATATGGACTAGATAGGCCACTCAATGTAAAGTTAATGTAATTTAATAGAGTAGGTGAGATGGAGGGAAGAGCTTGAAGAGCCCCCTCATGTAAAAGATCCTTTGTATGTAGGAAAAAAAAGGAGAAAAAAAAAGGTAGTTGAGAGAGTCAAGAAGAGAGGAGAGGAGGGTCGAGACTCTATTGCAGTCCGAGCTCAAACACATTGTAAAGAGGCATTCTTGTTAAATACAAACAGAGCATTTTTTTCCTACATGTTGTTGTCCACATGCTTATGAGTTCATGAATGAATGTCTTTATGTGTTTATGATATGTTGTAGATGTATGTTAGGTATTCATTTGTAGGGATAGATAGGTTCTGCTATCTGTGGGTTCTTTGATTTCAAGTTTGTTGTTCCTTGAGGATTCATCCCAAGAGGGTGTGATATAACACTGCAGGTTCTGAAAGCCAGTGCATAGATGCACTTCTAAATTCTGTGGATTCAGACAAAGATGTACCAAGAGGGCGCACCAGATGAAGTCATTGACTAAAGGAGAAAACTCAAGGTTGTTGAACACCTTGGAGGAGGGACTGTGCAGAGGGGGACACAGCAGAAGACAAAATCATTAAGGTATTCTGTAGAGCTCTTCCAGGAGGGCATCGAGCAGGTGAAGATAATGCATAGGAGAACCCTACTGTGAATTCAAAGGGAAACCAAAATCATTGAGTATTCTGTGAGAGTTCTGCCAGGTGGGCATTGAGCAGATGCATGGGTTGCATTGAGGAGGAGAACTCTATTTCAAGTTCAGTGAGAAGACAGAATGTCTGAGGTTCTGTAGAAGCTCTGTCAGGAGGGCATCAAGCCAGTGCAAGGAGTGCACAAGAAGAACTCTTTTGAGTTCAGGAATAGGAGAAGTGTCACAGGAGGACCTTCACAGGGTTACTAAACACCCTGCAAGCTCAACAAGGAGTTCTTGAGTAAGTGGTTGCTAAGAGGGGCACCAAATCTCCATTTGAGGGAGAGAAAAGGGTTAAGTCCCTTAGAGGTCTAAGCAACAGAGAAGCTCAGGATGGATAGCACCTTTGTATATGCAGGGACCCTGCAAGGAGTGCAGAGGTCGAAGAATCCTTTAAGGATTCAAGGAGGAAAAAGCTCAGGAGGGAGAGTGTCTTTGCGCACAGAGAAACAACTGCAAGGAGTGCAGAGGTAGAGAAACCCTTTGGAGGGTTTAGAGTTCGATGAATTTCAGGAGGGACAGCGTCCTTCAAATATAGGCGAGAGCCAAGGGGACAGGCTTCGCAGCAGAGAACAAAGGTCGAGACCTTACATACTTAGAAATCTTCCAAGGAAGGAAGAAGAGAAAATCTCAGGAAGGAGCTATAGTTGTCGTCAATTCAGGCACTGGAAGAGATCTGGACCATTGGATTCATGTCCAGGCAGCAGTAGAAGATCACACAAGGGAGGAACAGATCTAGGTCGTCAGATCTTATACAGATAGTCGATAGCCATCAAATCTGGGAGGAGTTGCATGAGGTTTAATCCTTGTATGAGAAGAGGAAGGGTCACAAGACATGAAGTCTCAAATCACGAAGTTCTGAACACATCAGAGTCGTTCATCTTCGAAGGACGCGTGTCACGAGATCCTCTTGTTTTGGGGATTCATGCATTGGAGAGCGAAACAGGGAATTCTTCGACTTCACAACTTGCGAAGTCCTGAAGGAATCAGGACCATCCATTCTGGAGGACAGGTGGTAGGGATCAGGATTATCTCATGAATTCGGGTATCGTGAGTTGGGAGGCGGAGGCCTTTTCCCTACAAAATCCTGAGTCACGAGATCACGATGCGATCTAAACCGTTGATCGAGGAGGAAGGCAAGTCATGAGATCTATCATCTCAATACATCTCATATCAGAGGTTCATGGTTTGGAGGAACTTCCTTTTGACTACGGAAGTCATGAAGCACCGAGCATCAAGGCTCACGCAAACATGTGGCACGTCTGATAGGTTGGCCACATAGTCGACATGTGGCGTAACAGCAAATTCCATAGGAAAGACAGGAGAAGTGACAGGTGAAGGACACTCGTCACCTTGGGAAGAAGTCAACCTATCATTGACCATCGTGTCTCATGGATTCGCGAAAGAGGAGGAGGAAGGCTCAACACTTCAAGTCGCTAAATCGCAAATTTGTGAGAGGAGTGCTAGATCGAGGCCCTAGCCGGTGGTCGCTAGTAGAGGTGCTAGAAAAGAAGGGGCTATAGCTGTATTTTCATCTCAGGTATCAGGAGTTTGGAAAAGAGGAGTCGAGGGTCTTCGACCCACGAACTCGTGAGTTGCGAGTTGTGAAAGGCAATTGCGCCAAGGCCAGTTGTGGTCATGTGAGGGTGAATCTTGCACCTAGGTCTCGTTCGCATAGGTGGGGTTTCCGAAGGACCTGTGGATTGGGTTCGTCATGGGGTTTCAGTGAGGAACCAAAGGAGTCGCTTCGGCTCAAGGAGATTAGAACGATCCTTTAGCGGATTCTGGCCCGAGGGTGGGGGGTCTGCGTCAGTATGCCTCTTAGAGACACCATAGGTGTATTCATGTCCATTGTTTCCACCAACATCTGGAGGTTCTAATTGATATTCTAGTATATCTGAATTAGAACAATAAACCAAACTTATTTCTATGTCTATTCCATCCTTCTAATTGGCTCCAAAAATTATAGCAAGTTATTCTTCTAGGGAAGCAACGGTATATTCATATGCCAAGGGAACACATCCCTCATTTGACTTTTCCATTAAACTTGAGGCACCATCAAAAATCTAGTTTTTGACAATGGGAGGGTTCGTTGTTGGGTTGAAAATGGCCATTGAATGCTCATAGAACTCATTGTCTAGGTTGATGTTGCAATATAGAAATAATGGTTTGTCCTCATGAGGATTCGTTTGGATCACATTACCACCATCAAATTCAAAGGGGCATCAAACCATAGTTATTCAATCTCAAGCATGTGCTCAAACTTTGATTTGATTAGATCACCAGAAACATGGCCACCCTCTTCCTCATACTTGGCATGCAATTGTTCTTCTAGTGCAGCAATGGCATCTTCATATGACAGGGGCCCAAATCCTTTGGTAGAAGTGGGGCTTGTTGCAAGGATGGAGGTGACTAGGGGTTGTTCCCATACTACATGATGCTCTGACAAATCTTTAGATAAGACAATGGGTTGATCATCACTCTGAAGGTATTTATTTTCTACAACATCGACCAATAATTTATTGCCTTATACCTTTCAACCAACTTATTGAAAATCATATCCATGTGATTATTTGATAGGATTGCAAAGTGTCATCAAGTTTCTTCCTTCTTTCCATGCAATGTTGAAGCAAAAAATCCTCGTCGTAGAATTCTTCAAGAGCCTACTCACAATCACAAAATCCTGCAAAAGGCTTTGATGAAACTTGAAATTGAAGACACAACC
>SNQJ01S0142704.1:12845-24599 GCA_010110895.2 Picea sitchensis
ATCAAGAGGGATATCACATTAAATTAGGTGGTTGACCACTAATATTGGTAATTTCACCCTAGTCTAATTGTGCATCCAAAACTAAAGATATAAAAATTTTATTTAGAACTGTGAATATGATGATGGACTACTAACTAACAACATGTGCACATGCAATTGAAGGTACAACCAAACAGGTACCTATCAGATATTTCTTCGTTGATTGAGGAAAGATTAGGACAAATAGAAGCCGGAAATGCGACTGCATCTAGTAGATATGATAATCAAATAAGGACCAGAGGTGAAAAAGTCAGAATAAAATTTTGTAGATACATGAAATTTTTTCTTGACGAAGGAGGATCATGCTCTTATGATGATGAGAGCATAGAAGACATAGATGTTCCACTCAGGTATACGCATCTGGTGAAGCAATGGGTACCTAAGGAACTACCTCCTATAGATGTTGACTTCGTTGTCAACAATAGGACATATCGCATTGCACCATCCTCCCTGCATGGCTTGGGACTATTTTCCATGGATGGAATAATTGTAAAATACAATAGAGTAAATGAATTGATGGACTATGTCATACTGTGTTACAATTAGAACGATTGGATGCACCTGGTCTGGTACATACAAAGTATGTGGAGATATGCACTCGCTGAAAATTATATACAACTAATAAACAAGGATAAAAATAAGGGAGCGACTATCTATATTGATGGAAGGCCTAAAGCTTATGGCAATATCGCAGGGTTTATAAACAACACACGATCTGGGAAAACAAACAAAAAACCGAATTTCATATATGAGGGACGTGAATAGAATCGGGTAGTCCTGTGCGCAATAAAAAAGATAGCTCCCAGGGAAGATTTATTAGTGGATTACCATTTGAATCGAATAGAAACATTGACTAATAGTGTGTAGTTTCTTATGCAACACCTCTTTAAGAAACCTCTACTTATTGCATTATATTTTTTTATTTTCTTTAACATTGTTGTAAATATTATCTTTAACATTGTTTTTTTGTTATCATTAACAATTTTTTAAATATTTGGAGGTTCTAATTATATTATAATGTGGCAAGATGATCATGGAAAAGGGCCAACCACAGAACATGTAAATGATTATCAATTTCCACTTTCATTTTGCGTTGTTTTTATTATTTTCTTATATAATTTTATTGAAATAACATTGTTTTTACTGAAATTGTATGTAGTCAGCAAGCCATGTAGATCATGATTCCACCGATGAGGAGGGGTTTTATTCTTTTGTTGATACGATGCTCTTATTAAAAAAAAATATCATTAAATCTAACAAGGAACTTGTTAGCTTGTTAGATCATCCAGAACAAACTCCCGACATCAAATAAAAGATCAAGCTCCTTATGTCACAACTTAACGCATATAAGGTAATAACCATAATTTAATTCTTTTTTTAATGCACTCATATGTTCAATTATGATCCTTTGTTCTTTAAATTTTACATTATCTCACGAAAATACATTTTCTTTTTTATAAAGGAATATTTGAGGCTTGTTCAGCCCGGTGTTGGTAGCAGTGGTGCTACAGAGACGCTACAGAGTCCTGATGTAGGCAGTCATATAGCTGCTAGAGCACTATTTACTTCTCCATCTTCCACACCTCATTTATATAGGAGCCATGACATGCACCAATAGACATCCACACCTCGATCAAAGTCTAGAGATGGTGGCAGAGATGAGGATCATAGTGATGTGGTTGAGATGGTTGCATTTCCTAGAGCTACACGTGTGACAAGAAAGGTTACCCTTCCATGCACATTTTTGGTCGACGATAATGGACTTCCATTAAAACAATCAAGACTCCCATGTAGTTTTAATTCATATTTTAATCGTTTAATGTTGTCCTCATACAGAAATCATCTAGATTATTAATTTTAAATTAATGATCATATCTCTTTGTGTGTAGGAAATGACCTTTTTTATAGTCACGTAGAAAGCAACGCCTTGTCTATTTTTGGGGCAACCTTACGCATGAGGTGGAATTTCCAGAATTCCAACCTCAAAAAGGAACTTATGTATTATCTTGAAGGCCTCTTTGGTGTAGACACGTCCAATACAAAAGCAGTCACATCTGCAGCGGGTGAATATTTAAAATATACACGATATGTTTATAGATGAATCTTGGAAAGAAATCCTAGGTATGATCATCCTCCCTCAATTCCAGAGAGGGATTGGAAAGCGATCATTGATGATGCAAAAGAGAAGATTTTGAAAAAGAGAACAAATAACTGGTACACCAAAGTAAATTACAATTTTTTGAATTCAATACTATCTTTATTTTTCTTTATATCTAAATAAAAGTGTGGTTATATATAACATACTTGAAAATTTTGATGATAGGTTGCCTGACACTTTGAAGGCAACCAAAGAAAGTATTGCCAAACATGGCCAACACAAGCTAGACCAGGGAAGCTACTCGATGTTATAGTCACGAATCGTAAGTACTCAAACATCTTAAGAATACTATTTGTATCACCTTACAACTTTAAGGTAATTGCAACCAAAAACATTAAAAAACCATACCCTTATGCAATGCAGGGTGACGACTTCGGAACTGAAACCACGAAGGAAGACCTCCAACTTGGTTACAAGTACGGTTATAAATATTTGGTTGATCATAAGAAAAGCATGGGGCAGACCCCAAGATCCAATTTGCAGGATAAGGTAAATAAAAATCAGTCCACATTAACCTTTCGTTACTTATAAAATATGTAAATGTTTGATATCGTCCATAATTTAATGTCTTGCTTTATTTTAATCAGGGGAGCAACACTATCAACGAAACCATTAGTACTAGACAACAGAGCGTTGATACTGAAACACAGCTAGAAGATTATGGTGCTCCCCAGCAGCCCCATCCCAGTGAGGTGCATCACCAAGATGTTCCTGTGACTGAGGCCCACGACGGTAAAATGTCTATATATTAATAATATACTTAATAAATTTGTACTTATAAATTTTGACGTTTCAATGGAAGAAAATTTCATAGATGATCCTCCTCGACCTAAAGACTAGGTGAACAAGCTGGAAGCCATTCCAACAGTGTCGACTAGAGGACTGGGTAAATAATTACATTGCAGAGTTTTTTTTTAATATTAATGAACTACTCCAATGATATTTAAAAATTGGCCATATAAATTTAATATTTTTTTATTTTTTTAGGTGATGGCCCCTCAAAGAAGCATCCACACCATGGGTATGAGACCAGGTGTACTCAATGTGAAAGGACTGAAACAACATCAACTACTGAAGAGCACCCAGTAAATGAAGACATGGACATGGATGATTTGCTTAAGAACTAGAAAGCACTAAAGAAGACTAAAAGAAATCCATGATGTCATGTAATAATTTTATCAGACAGTTAGATGTACATTATATAGCTGATAATATACACAAGGCTATTTCTATGGCTTGTATATATCTATGAATGTAATTTTGTTATACACTTGATGATAATTTAATCTTATCTTAATGATGCAACTTCCAAAATATTATGATATGATATATGCAACTTTGAAAGTCTTGTGACATGTTTCATTGTGTTTCACATGACAAAGAGCATTACCATTCTTTTCATTGCATCTTTTCATCATGTCATGGACATGGTGTTGCTACTCAACATTGCCTCAAATCCTACTTATGCATTCCTCTATGATATGTACAATGATGTTGAACCTTCCACAAATCATTGCAAGCAGAAAAATAAGCCAAGGACGGGAACCCAAGGATTTCAATGTTAAGGTCTTGTGATTCCACAAGGTGGGATACAAAGAGGAATTGTTTCCATGCATAAACATGCTAAATACCTTGATTGATAATGCAGATGTAACAAGTTGAACATTGAAATCATAGAGTGATGACATAATCGAGAAATATGGGTGGTCATAGATGTTTATCTATTATTTAGTCATTTAACTTTTTAATGTCTTTGAAAAATGCAGTTTTGAAGGGTGGTCACCTCCACGATCCAAAACACATTTCTGAAAAGGTTTAAATCATTTTCTTCTCTTGCGTCATGAAATTTTCCTTCATTTCCTTGTATACTTAAATTCAAAATCGGAAAATAAAAAAAAATAAAAAAATAAAAAAAAAATATGACACATAGCATGCATAACACAATCTTTTTATGACTGTGAGTAATAATAATTTTTCATATTGATAAACAAAAAAATGAGACTTATATTTTAACAAAAATTGGTCCAAGAGATTGGTCATGTAAGAGAAAATTTCCATTGAACCACAACCATCAAGTGTAGATACCGCCACCAACCTAGGCTATGAGGCCACCATGGTGAAAAAACCAAGCAATAAGATTCTATATTTCTCATCCCAACCTTTCTACTCACATTCTTACCTAACCTTCTCAACACAAAGCATTACAAGAATCTGATTCATCTTGCGATAGGGATAAGGAAATCTCTTCCACTACAACCTTAGAAACATAAGGAATATTTTCACTTTATTTACTTCATGGTCCCTTAGATATATTATTCTCAGTAGTTCTCTTTAGTGTGGATAGAAAGATCTTGATCTCTTGTATTCTTTCTAAGAATTTCCTAAAATAACTATGTTTGTCTCTCAAGGATATAAATAGTATATAATGGATAGTGAATGGTGATTTTTATCTTCCCTATCCTATATGCTCACCTAAAACCACTATATTTCATCCAGAGTCTACAATTTTCCTCTTCTTGATGTTGATTTTGGTTAATTTCCAAATTAGTATGGTTGGAAATGGAGAATAAAACTTGAAATATGTAGAGAATTAATGTTAAAGTGATTCCCATAATGTTAGAGTCAATTGTAATGATATCATTGGTGGAAATCATGGATGACATTACCTATAACTAGAAAAATGTAGGACTCTTACACTTCCATGGCATGAATATTGTGCTCAACCCATTCTCCCATTATTATGTGAAAATGCTCCCCATAGCCTCACACATAGATTCAAGGATTGGTTGATAAGTCAAACAATGTATATGGTTTCATTTAAGGCACATTGTAGAAAGATATGAGTTCTGAGAATGACACTTGGAGATAGAGGATTTATTTTCCCATAGGTCCCCTTTCATCTTCCACTATAGTGGAATCATAGTGCCTATCATGCCTTCATGTGTTTTCTATAGTGGGTTGCATCACCATACATTGAATCACTTTGAAGGCCTAATTAATATTTAACTATTTGAGTGAAGGTCAATTGGGTTGTGTTAGGGAGTCTTAGGATTGTGTTTTTGTATTTGTAAAATACACCATGTGAAAACTCTTACATCAATGACAATGTATGTCTTTGACCTATTGAAATAAGTATTACAAATATTTGTTGTACCACCCAAGCACATATTTCAGTTTAGACACATTTTCTTTGGGTATTTCATCTTCTATATTGCATTATTTATTTTATATGTAACCTTGTAGGTTAGAAATATTTAATCAATTTTAAACTATATTGAACTCCATATCATCCAACCATTTCCTTGGGCTTCATGGCCTCCCTCCATTCTTATGAGAACTTGAAGCCTTAGTAATTCTCTTGAACCTCTTGTATGGTAGATGATGCATTAGATACATATGGTTAATATGGATTTTGATTATGCATGGGTGCTCAAGCATGGGATGATATTTTTGTGGAGGTGACTTCATATCTAGTAACTCTTGCATAATGTATTCCAAAGGCTAAAAACTCCCTTAGATAGTGGTGCGCTTGAGTTTTACATGGCGTCTTATCTTATGTATTGTGTATGTGAGCTAAGAGTTCTCTTGTACAAGCCCACCTAGTAGCCTGCCTTTGCACTTGTACATGGTTATTTCCCTCATAGATGTTTAGCTATTATTCAATCGTTAACCTTTTAATGTATCTTTGAAAAATGCAGGTTTTGAAGGGTGGTCCTCACAGATCAAAACACACATTTCGAAAGTGCATAAATCATTCTGATACTCTTGCGTCATGAAATTTTCCTTCATTTCCTTGTATGACATAGCATGCATAACACATAATGCTTTTATGATTGGAGTAATAGTAATTTTTGCATATTCATAAACAAAAAAATGGGACTTATCTTTTTAACAAAATTGGTCCAAGAGATTGGTCATGTAAGAGAATTTTCATTGAACCCCAACCATCAAGTGTATATACCACCACCAACCCTGGGATATGGGGCCGCCATGGTGAAAAACCAAGCAAATAAAGATTCTATATTTCTCATCCCAACCTTTCTACTCACATTCTTACCTAACCTTCTCAACACAAAGCATTACAAGAATCTGATTCATCTTGTGATAGATAATGAACTCTCTTCCACTACAACAAAGCAGCAAAAGGAATATATTCACTTTATGTACTTCATGGTCCCATAGATATATTATTCTCTCTAGTTCTCTTTGGTGTGGATAGAAAGAGATTGATCTAGTGTATTCTTTCTAAGAATTTCCTAAAGGAAATATATTTGTCTCTCAAGGATATAAAGAGTATATAATGGATAGTGAATGATGAATTTGTATCATATCCTATATGCTCTCCTACAACCACTATATTTCATCAAAGTCTACAATTTTTCCTCTTCTTGATGTTGATTTTGGTTAATTTCCAAATTGGTATGGGTTGGAAATGGAGATAAAACATGAAATATGTAGAGAATTAATGTTAGAGTTCTTCCCACAATGTTAGAGTCACTGAAAATGAAATATCATTGAATTGGAAATGATGGATGAAATTACCACAACTAAGGAATGTGGGACTCTTACACTTCCCATGGCATGAATATTGTACTCAAACCATGCTCCCATTATTATGTGAATTTTTTTTCCCCACCAACCTCTTACATATATTCAAGGATTAGTTGATAAGTCAAAGAAGATATATGGCTTCATTTAAGGCATTGTAGAAAATATGAGTTCGAGGCTGTGGAATGAAAGTTTATTTCCCATGGGTCCCCTTTCATCTTCCCCTATAATTGGAATCATAGTGCCTCTCATACCTTCATGGGTTTTCTATGGTGGATTGCATCACCATACATTGAATCACTTTGAAGGCCCTAATTACTATTTAACTATTTGAGTGAAGGTCAATTGAGTTGTGTTAAAGTCTTAGGATTGTGTTTTGTATTTGTAAAATACACCATGTGAAACTCTTTCATCAAAGCCATACATTATCATTGACCCTATTGAAATAGAGAAGTCATCAAATGTTTTGTACCACCCGAGCACATATTCAAGTTTAGACACATTTTCTTTGAGTATTTCATCTTCTATGTGCATTATTTTATTTTATATGTAACCTTTTAACCTTAAATGAGACTATTTTAGTACACAATGAATTCCATATGGTTAATGATTGTATTTGAATCTCTCCTACAACCAACGATTGACACATAGAAACTTTGAAATTTTCAATCAAAGTTATTAATATAAATAATAAATAATGTTAATGTTTTCTATTGATAGTTATTAATATGGTAATATTAATATTAAATTCTTTTGACCCTAAAATAATTTTTTTTTAAATTAATAATTTTTAAGTACTTAATTCGACGACAATATATACCTATGACGGATGTTCTATAAAAGAAATAAATATTTATGTAAAATTAATAGGTGTAGTAGAAAACAAAAAATTGCGACACATTTTCTATATAAACAACGGAATGTTGTCATACTTGCAGGACGGATGTGCCATAAAAAAGAAATATTTGTTGTATGAAGTGTGACAACAATAACAAAAATTGTTGTGACACATTTGCTATATAAACAACAAAATGTTGCCAGCCACTGCGACCGGATGTACTATAAAAACAAAAGAAATGTTGTCATACATGAGTCTGTGACAACAAGTGATGAAAGCGCATTTGCTATAAACAGAAAGTTTGTCATACGCAGGATGTGCTATAAAAACAAAAGAAATGTTGTCTTCACAAGTGCAACGACAAAAAAAAATTGTTGCGACACATTTCCTATATAAACAAAATTTAATGCATTCAGCGATTGCGATGAAATGTTCCTTAGATTGCCTATATTGTGTTATTGTGATGATATTTACGTTTTTGTCATGGTGTGAGAAGTTCCCTAAGGATTTGATCACTCTTGTGGCGTTAATTCAAAGTTCATCGAGAAGTACCACATCCCATGATCTGACATTTCCAAAGGGACTCAAGATTAAGTCATAATATCACGACATAGCGTGCTTAAGAGCATCGAAATGAGTAGGTCATAAAATGACCCAAATTTGCTAGTGTATGACTACAACACATAAAAATAACATTTATTCCTGCACATATAATGCATAATGGTTCTAAGCTCCATGCGAGCCACAGTTGATAATTAAATGTATAATATTTCTAACTATATTCTTGAGAAATTAAGGATGTGATTAAAATACCAAATATGAGCTACTCTGAATGTTGGCATAGTTAACATTCCTCCCAAGGAATGTACCCCTCTTACCCCATTCCATGTAATTTAACCTTATCATCACAAGTGTTAAATTTATATGACGTTGTAGTAGTAGTAGGGGATTACTACTACAATAACAAAACTAAAGGAATTGAGAGGGACAAACAAAGGAAAGAGGGGACACAAATTTCGTAATCATCTAAAAGTCAATGAATGGGAGTAGGGGCCGGAGATCTAGAGAGAATTATATACAGACTACCTCTGCACTTCATACATTTTCAGGAGAAAATGAAATGTTTGTATATGAAGTAGTTGCATCATTGGACATTGCACGGGCTAAAGTTGTTGATCTATAAGGAAAACTAAGCACCCAGCAAGATGGCATCACTATTGAATTCCTCAAGGAAACTAGTGTCGCAGAGAAACTCTATAAGAAAGAAATGGAAAGGGCCTTACATACTCAAAATGATGAAATCACTACTAAATTCAAAAGGGAAGTCGAAACTACTAAAAATATCCACAAAGAAGAAATGCACAAGGTCTTACAAACACAAAAGGATGAAATGAGTGCAGAATTCAAAAAGAGAGCACACACAGATTATAATTTGCACAGAGAAAATTTGGATTCCCTTAAGCAAGAGAACTATGAGGAGATAGAACGAATGAAAAATAAGTATGTACAGGAATTTTCCAGTTTACAAATAGAACAAATAGAAACCAACAAGTTTGTTGAACAGCAAGAGCACAAGATTCTATGGTTAGAGAAAGATAAAGAAAATATTGAGAAATATCTTGAATAAAATAAAGAAAGTACCCTCACCCTCGAAGTATTGAGGGAAGAATCCATTACCATTAATGAACAATTACAATCAGAGCAAAAGAAATGATTTAACCTCCTTAATGATATCCAGAGAGACAAGGATGACCAGATAAGGTTGGAGAATCAAATCGATGAGATAGAAGACATGTATCAAAAGGCTAATGATACCTTTAATAGGATTATAGATTGGAAAGGTGTATACAAGAGTCCATCCGATAACCTACCACTCTATATCAGTAGGCAGAAGATAAGAGTTGAATTCCTTTTCAATACATGGAAGACCCTATTGCAATTTATCCAAACTATTCAAGGGACAGTGACCAAGGCATATAAAATATTGTGGAATGCTTCCAATGACCCTCTAGAAGAATTCGGAATAAAAATCATGCATGCCATTGATGAAGTAACACCAAATGAATTTAGGATAGTTGAAGTGGAAGAATGAAAAGAAGTTAGTCTGACAAGTATAGACCAACTAACAAAAGTGAATAAATAGGTTCTATATGAAAACATGATAAAACCTGTCAAGTTGATCACACTGACCCGAAACTTCATCAAGAAGACAGAAAACTGGTAGAGCTATAAGTCACCACAAAAGATATGTAGTGGCACTAATTGAAGCTATAAGTCACCACAAAAATATATGATGGCACTACTAGACATTGAAAAAATTGCAACGACTACTTGCGATGAAAGTACTCTTTTGTCGCAAAATTCAAGAGAAAAAGTTCAATTTTTCAATTTTGATCTAAATCCACCGTGTATTCATCGCTCTATCAAGGGAAGCAAACTTTCATCTATTTTTCGACGATAATCAAGATGGTGGACTACTATCTCAATTTCGGCAAACTTGTGTTTTCGTCGCAAGAGTGATGCTCACTATTGACCATTACACTTTTTTATACTATCCATATTGACCGTTATACATTTTAACAAAGTCTAAATTGATATAGTCAAAGTTCGTCGCAAGAGCGACAAACTTTGACTTGACCATTATAACTGTTCATGTCTTCGACAAAGTGACCTAAATATAACAAATAAATAGGTAAATAAAAAGAAATATTTAGGTTACGGTCGTCGCAATTGCGACGACGGTGACCTAAATTTATCTATAAATATTTGACGACTTAAAGATGTTGCAACAATCTTCCTATAACAACGACAGTTCCGAAAGGGTATTTTTGTGCGAAAGAATGTCACAGAATATAGTTAGAGGTGGGGAAAAAAGTAAAGCGAGTGAAAAGGGTGATGATAGATGTTATTTCCCTTGCAAAAAATGTTTCCTCATACGTCCCGTAAGAATTTTAATTGCAACAGCTACAAAACATTGTAGGAAATGTGGGCACATTGATGGCGGATCGAATGAATATCGTCCCATGGTAATTATCTATATATTCATTATCTTTTTTTATTTTGTCAATTTTATATATGTATTTATGTTGTTTGAATGTTTGTTATAGTATACACTAATTTTGCATGATTGTTTGTAATTATAAAGTTAGAGTTTCCCTCTAACTTTCTGCAGAATATTGCACCAAGTATTGCTAGAAATGATGTTGTACAAGCTGAGGAACATCATGACCAAGAAAATGAGGATCTCATGGAAGAAGATAATGGGACAAATCAAATGATCCAATATTTGTTTTCGTAGTCAGATGAGGATGGGGACAATGCCGGTATTTATGATGAACCTCTATTAGAAAAGGCAAATAAATGACTTTATAAAGGATCAAGAGAAAATATTCTCTCTGCTACATTGTTGCTAGTGAACTTAAAGGTTATGAATAATTTGTCGAACAATTGTATGACACAGATCCTAAGGTATGTAATATGTTTCATCTCATATTATACATAAATGTTTATTTTTTTCTATTCGTTTTTAGTGTTAATTAATGTGTAAAATAAGAATGTAATTTTTACAATTAATATTCTTACATTAACTAGTGTTGACAGACAAAATTGATCGTCCGTCAACTGAGAGAGTGGAACCGGTCCGGGGTTGTCTAATAACCCAATCCGTTTGGAATGAACCACCCTGATGGGTTTAACGGCTCCATTAGCCGTCCTAAGGTCCTAAGAAAAGCCAAAGATAAAACTAATCTAAACTAACTAATCTAACTAAAACTAAACAAACTAAACTAAAACTAAATACAAGAAACTAAACTAACTAACAATAAATAAAACAAACTATTACTAACACTAAAACAAACTAATAAACTAATCTAATAAAAACGAAACAAACTAAACTAAAACTAAACTAAACTACTCTAACTATTCTATATACAATCTACTAATTAATATTATACTAACTCTAATAAACTATTTAGTTACTAACTGCAATATCACTTATTCACAAAATGTACACTATAAACAATTCACAGATTTAATTAAAACCTGCAAAACTCATGAATATTCTGCCCTAAGACAGCGAGAGATGTTTTTGTTGAATTTTTTATTTTATGAAAAATAAATAAAACTTACTGAAATTAAACAATCTAATATACTAAACACATATATCTAACTA
>SNQJ01S0142705.1:0-24599 GCA_010110895.2 Picea sitchensis
AGCAAATTCTAATCCAAAACCAAAATGAGTAATAGGTGCACCCCAACCTCTTACTTATACTTTTCCTTCTAATTCTCTGTTGAGTTAGGTTAAATCCCAGGGTTAATCTTCTATTCTTTTGTTGAGTTATCTTTTACTCCTTTCCTTTTCCTTTCTTAAGCCAACTTAAAAATATAAATTTTAACTTCTTGACTTTTCCCCCCTTCAGTGTGAGACTATGACCTAGTGGGGGTGCCCAGGCCACTGAGTCTCCCCATTACCTCTCTAAGAGGTGGGGGACATTACACACCACCACAACATAATTAGTGAAAAGCTACAGGATATCGTCCATCAACCTCATTGAAATTTGTTGGGGCATTCGTCAAACCAAATATCATGATCATCCATTCAAAAAGAACTTATTTTGACT
Source organism: Picea sitchensis (assembly GCA_010110895.2). Lineage (NCBI taxonomy): Eukaryota > Viridiplantae > Streptophyta > Pinopsida > Pinales > Pinaceae > Picea > Picea sitchensis. Next base: position 410 of record SNQJ01S0142705.1, read on the forward strand.
TGAATGCAATTTTCCATACATTTTTCTCTTCTATTGGGACTTGATGGTAGCCAAACTTCAAATAAATCTTATTGAATTACTTGTACCCCTTGATTTGATCAAGGAGATCATCGATTCAGGGAATTGGGTACTGGTTCCTGACTATGATTTTGTTTAGTGACCGATAATCAATGCATAGTCTCCATGTCCCATATTTCTTCTGCACCAACATGATTGGGCTTCCACAAGGTGATGAGATGGGTCGTATGTGCCCCTTGTGGAGTAGTTCTTGGATCTGATGCTTGATCTCCTAATTTTCTAGCAGAGAGTGATGATAAACTAGCCCATTTGGTAGCAGTGCACTAGGGATCAGATCAATGGGATGCTTGAACTGACAGTGCAGAGGTACTCCAGTAGGTGATGAGAAGATGTATTTGTATTCTGACATGATCTTATCCACTTACTTATGTTGTGTGGAGAGATCGATCATGGAGGCCATAGATGTGGCTGCAACATTTCTCTCACTCTAAGAGTGAATTACTAAGAAGAAAAACTTCCCGATATGAGAAATGACCTTCTTGCATTTCTTAGCAAATATTAAGGAAATAGCGCTAGTTGGGACTATTAGAAAAACAGGACCGTGGAGCAATAAAATAAAACAAATGCGGAAACAAAACACAGAAGATACATAATACAATAGAGACACAGAATTACATGGTTCACCCAGTGTGGGCTACATCCACCAGAGAAATTGCCAAGTCCTTCCTTTATTATTATCCATCATATGAAGGGATACAACATATAGCAAACTTGTTGTAACTTCCTCTTCTTTCTCTCATAGTCTCCTATCTCAGAATACAATATTTGCCATCAATCATAGAAGAAATACATTTCCCTCATAAAAGAGGGTTGCCTTCTAGGGAAAAAAACCCTAACATAATATCTACCGTTAGATCTGCGACCTTATAACGAATGGTCCATATTTACAATGAAATTACAATATACATTTACAAGGCAATTTTTCCTTTGGGGACTTCACCCCTGAACCCTGCAGAGGGGCTAACCCCCCTCTGCACTCCCCCGCGTGGAAGAGTGTACATAATATTTGGGTGTAAAGTATTCATGGGGTATAAACACGACTGAAAGAAAAGACCTCTAAATCAAGAATATAATCAGGCTCCACAACCAACAGGGACTACCTCGGGTATCCTGTACAATTTCCTGTTCAAAGTAATAATAACATTGTGAGGCCTAGACTCATATACAGCATGGAATTTCCATAAATAAGGTTGGCCCAAAATAACATCACAAACTTCAAGGGGAGAAACATAACACAATACCTCATCTTTGAATGACTTGATGTCATACAATAGGCAACACTATTGTCTTACGTGAAGATCGCTTCCTTGACAAAGCCATCTGATGGTGTAGGGATATGAGTGTGGCGTTGTCACCAGGGCTAGCCACTTGATGACCTCTATTGAGATGAGATTCTTATAGCTACCGCTATCAATGATGAAGTGCAATGGAGTGCCTTTCACCCACATTTGTGAATGAAAGAGGCGCTCGCCTTCCTCTGGCTCATCAAGTTCATCGGATTGGATCTTGGTGGTAGCAACGGTGGCACTGGGTTCTGCGTCAATGATATTTCTCTCCTTCTCTAGTTTTGACTCAGAGTCGGAACCCACATATGATTCAGAGGATTTTAATTCAGCCACTAATGACTGCTTTAAGCGGCAATCAACAGTGTTTTATGGTAGGGACTCTTATGGAAGTCGCACCACTTCTCGGTATCTTTCTTCGTCTTCCCATTGTCCTTATTTTCTTACGGCTTGGAATATTTGTCATGAGGTTTCCCATCTTTGCTTTGTCTTTTTTTCTATAGGTTAGGGCTTCCCTTGCCCTGCTTTTTCTATGAGGGGTTCCCAGACCTAAACTTTCACGTATTTTGTTTAAGCTTCTGCTCGATTTTGATGGCATTTTGATAGGCCACGCCCAAGGATGAGATGTCCAAAAAAATTATTTTTGTTTGAATGTATCTATGTAGAATTTTGCGGTACTTTAGTACCAGATGTCGCTCAAAATATTTGATACCCATCTTGGTGCACAAGGTATGGAATGCATTGGTGAACTCTGGGACTATTTGGTCTCTTTCCTATCGCAATGTGGTCCATGTTGTATACAAGTCATCATAACTTCCAACAGGGTAGTATTGTTCCTTAATAGAATCCGTGAAGGAATCCCAAGTGGGTGAAACTACAAATAATGTGGATCTTTTTGTTTCATTTTTCTCACAGAAGGTCTCCCACCAATCTTTGACATGGGGGATAGCCTTGAGGACCGCAAATATAATCTTTTCTCTATCGAAAAACTTGTGGACAGAAAAATACCCTTCTATAAGGTTTAACCATTTATCTACGGCATCTACATCTATTTGACCTTCAAATATAGGAATATCAAAATTGAGTTGTACCTTGAAGGGGGTGGCGCTTCCGCTTGAGATGGATGTGTCGCTTGTCGGCAGCCATCGAAGGATTTGTGCTAAGTTGTCCATCATCTCGTTCCTTTGTCGCTCAAGGGCTTATGTTTGGAAGGATCTCTTGTCTAGTCATCTTTATTTTCTCCCGCCATGATTGGTTTACTGGGTGTGCGAGAGAAATTTTCCTCAAGAGAAACAAGCTCGAGACCCAACTCTCTATACCTTGACTGCATCGGGAACATGCATTAAAAAACGACAAGGAGCAGACCACTATGATACCACTAATCTGGATTTATGAGTGAAATGAAATGAAACAACAAATTCATAATGTTAACACAAAGAAACAGTAAAATATAATAGAGATACAATAAAAATTAACTTTTATTAAATAAGAAATATGTTGAAAACTGTAAAATGCAGACTGAAAATAAGCTTACTAGAATGGTGTCATCTTATCTCTGAGAAGAGATGTGATGGCTACGCTCATTCGCAAGAAGATGAGTACAATGAGGCTTTGAAGGCCTTTTTACAATAAATATTAATTCCAAAACCCTAAACATCCAAAAACCTAACCCTAGGAGATGAAGCACCAAAATTCATGTGGGCCCCGTTGGAGTAAGTTAGTACATTAAATTCCCGGGGTCGTAACTTTTCCATACGATCTATGTTTAGGGCACATGATAGATCGTCAGAAAGGTATTTAAGAGGAGATTCAATTAGGAAGATCATTTAGAGCCTTTGGTTATCATTTATTTTTTCTATCATGAAAAACAATGACGTTTAGGCCCTCAAACTGGCCCCATAAGTTAAAAACTGCTAAAAATAGTAAATTGACAAAATTGTCAGAAAATTGTTTTGCGCCAATTGGAAAAGGTTGGTGGCCAACGATATCTACCAGGATAAAAAATTTACTAATATATATACTTCCTTTCTTATAAGGTCATGCAAATTCCCTTGTAGGACCAATGTGGTATTGTCATCCCATGCAAGGATAGGGGTTGGGCTTAAATATGAGATGCACTTAAATATAATATGTGCTTAATATTAATAGACTTTATTCATACTTAATTTGTACATGGTTGCATGCATATTTTTTTATCAAATTTTCAGTTAGCTAGAGTTGGCTCTTCCATTCACTCCTCACCCCAACCACTACCACTTAGGATAGGTAAACGAAGGTGGTCAATCCTTATTTCTTTTCTTAGAAATTTGAAGTTATAATTTTCAATCCATCCCCAAATCCATGACATTATTCTCTACAATTCCACCCCCCTACATTGTGAAAAATTGATATTGGGTAAGACAAACTAGTTTTATATACATCCTTCAATATGTCTCTCTCATGAACTATAACACCCTCACTAAATATAGCCACAAATATCACTTTCATTCCTTAGCCACACCTAAAATAGTACCTCTCTTCGACAATGACATTGTTCGACAAGTGGCACTTTATAATTTTTTACACATTTGTGTCATCTATGAGGCCAAAACTAATCAAACTACTCAATATCCAGACTCCCTTACACCTCTTCGCATATATTATAATGATATTTTTACTAAACCCCAAGGATTTCCCCCTCCACAAGATATCTAACATGAAATTAATTTAGTCTCTCATGCCTCCCTTCCCAGCACATGCACTTACTTATCAACATATAGATTCAAGCACTTCTTACCACTAGTAAAATCAAACCTAGCACCTCACCATGTGAATAACTAGCGTTTATAATTACAAATAAGGAGTCACAATAATGGTGGTTGGTTACTTACTAACAGGATTTTTTTCTTGTATACCTCTTTCTTGCTTGGTAACTAATGGATGCTTGCAAACCTCTCCCTTTTTTCAATTTACTCAACTAGCCTGAAAATGCAAGGTGCAGTGTGGTCCAAATGACCAGAAATTGCTCCCACGGGCCCTTAAAAGGGCACAACAAGAATGTGCACATGTTCCTAGAAACATGTGCATGTTCCAGAAACGTGCATATGTGGCATGCTAAGTAGAGGTTCGGAGTTTGTTGAACCTGTCACATCATGAACACATCTGCATTCCTAGAAACGCACATGCGTTCCTACTCACCCCATAGCCACTTTATCATCCACCAACTTCGTGCACTCACCCACCTACAAGAAAATACCAAAGTGTTAGATGAATACATTTTTGAGGTGCTCTTAACCATTCTCAGGTGGAAGAAAAGCAAGGCTACCAAGTAAAATACACTGCAAATACATTAAGTATATAAGATGAAACCATGGATATGAAAAACTACATAGAGGATCCATGTCAAAAAAAAATCATATTCATGAGTAGATACAAAGTGGTTCTATGTCCCAATGTATATCAAGAGAATACCCTACATTGTAAACAACACAAATTGGTCCTCCAAGGTACCCATGAAGTGGTAGTATGTAACATAATCTCAAGAGTGAGAAATAAAGAGGGATGGCCCCAAAACCCAAGGTCTTCAATCCAAATATGTCCTAAGTATGAATCTACACCATGTGAATAAATGATCTAAAGTAGAGCATGGAAAAAAATCATCTAATCACTAACCATTGATGTGTACCATTGACAAATGCAAGGCCACCCATCAATGATGATAATGGACATAAATATAGTTAGCACATTTTAGCAAGTGTGAGTAGTTGAACTAATATCAAACACTTTCATAGGAAATTGATCAAGGTTCAATGATGCATAACAAATGTTGAATGTGAGGGAACCTTCCATTGATGACTGCAAACCCCAAATTACTATAAGGGTCTCTAAATCCAGTTCCTAGAATAATGAGCTATACTTGATAGGAAGAGATCTATCATAAAAAGGGAATTGGTACATTCTTGATCAACTAACATGAGACATGAACATAGAAGTCTTATATGTTGCTAACTTTGGGTCATGAATGTGATAAAATTTGCATTTTTAGATAATATGTGATGATTTCCCAACCAATTCCATTTTATTAGAAAATATTGTTATTTATACAAACGATAAAATTCACCTTCCATGAACTCTTGTTGAATATTACCCATTTGTAGTTAAAAAAAACTGGGAAACAACTTGCTTAACTTAGGCAAGACCATCAGTTCATGGATGAGTAAATAGGTTTTGTCAACTATAAACTATTTCTAGACTAGGCATTATTGAACCCTCCTTACATTTATTTATATTTTGTGTCCTTTGCAAGATCCTAACAAGCCTTAGAACAACCATATGGACTTGATAATAAAGATGTTTAAGAATGACACATTCATATATGAAAAAACTCTACTTTTCAATTTCCCCTTTTGTGCTTCGTATTCCATTGAGCATCAATCATAGGCATTTGATTTTTTAGCAATTAATTTACATGGAATTTCCCTATGGATGCCATTAGTCACTAATGACAGTCATAAGATGCATCATATTTCAGTCTTTGGAAAACACTTCTCAATACCCTTATTCCTTGTATCCTATCTCCAAGAGCTACATGGAGAATGTGGGACAAAAATTTATCTAGAATGAAAATGGCGTGTTTTCGTTGTAATTATCCATGTTTGAAATTTGAACTCATTTGCAAAATAACTCGAGCTGCTAAAACCTCATGAACCTTTAAATTGTAGATTTGAGCTTTGCCATAACAATATTGGTTCTTGACTTTAATTAATGACTTGGAGACGAATCCTACAGAGTCTAACTGAAAATATCTCCATCTTTCACTTCTCTAGACTTTAATATTCAAGTCATGCATGGAAAGACAACCACATTCATTGTAGAGTCGCCTTCTTAATACAAAAATTCAACACATGGGTTCCTTAAGATCTCTTAATCAAGAAAAGCAAAGCAAATCCTTTTAGGCTTTAACAACACTCACTCAAATAGACAACATCATGTTTTTAAGGGAAACATAACCAAAGTTTTAGGGGGAAGTTATAGTGGGATGATACTTGGCTTAGTCGGAGCAAAAAGTTGATTTTGGCATAAATATTAGGTAGAAATAATCTGTATCGAGAACAGAATATGACCATAACTAAAAACATGTTTCAATTTTTTATTATGAATGATTTTGTTTAGGGTGTTTGTGTGCATTATATTCTTCTCTATACTTATTAGTCTCTGCCTAAAGGAAACAGGGACTATTGTAAGCGAATTTCGGTTTTTACAATACCCTGCATGCAAATCAAAGTATTTTATTCAAAGTTTTAGGCTCATGGGTATATGAACACTTTTTCTCATCATATCAAGTACTTACATCAAATTTTTAAACCAATCACAAACTTTAAGGTCTTATTTGGCCTTCTCCCGAGACAAATCCAAATTATTTGAGTACTTTCGTGATGTTTGAGTTTAAAAAGTATCAAATTAATAAGTATACCGACCAAAAGGTCGACTAATGCTAGTGATTATATAGCATTAGTTTGGCAGCATTTGTTGTTAGGGAATATTAACATAAAATAACTTTACAGTTTTGGTTTACATGGTTGTCACTCTTGTGTTTCCACATTGTGGAAAGTTGACATTGTTTGGCTATCGGCATGCTAGTAACACATGTGTTATATGAGCATGCCGATATCACGTGTGTTACGAGCATGTTGGCCATGTGTTTTCCCATCTAAATGAACATGACCTTATCCCTTCAGTACCCTTCAATATAAATAAATCACTACTTGTAAGCACTTTCCATTTCATAGGTTCCTTCTTCGCTCTTCTTTGCAAGGCATATTCTATGCAAGAAGTTGTTTTGTCTTCTTACCGTACCATGATATATGCAAGTCATTGTAACACCCCCCTCTCTAAACCTATGATTATGTATAATTAATCATGATTTATGGTTGCCATGCAATGCCATACAAACGATGTAAATGTATTATTGTTTAATTGAAATGCCAACAAATGGATGTGGGGGTGAATCTTAGATGTACGAGCCATAATACCACTAATGGAAAGAGCGAAGAAACCTATAGAGGGGTTCATCATGTCAAATGGGACCTAAGCCTCTTTGTTGATAATATTTGATTATGATATATTCATATTAATTCCCTCGTCCCATATTTCAAGATAAATAAATTAATGAGGAAGGGTCAGTGGTTGAGCAATCAGCCACCCTCCATGAATACAGGTATGGAATACTGGCTAGGATGGTTGAAATTGTTAGCCAAAGGTACCACATGGTACCATTTCGGAAGATGAGATTGACATGAGTCCCTTCTGATAGAAAGAGAGGGGACGGGTCTAGGACCTTCCCTAGGATTTTTACATACAAGGACACATGAGAAAAAAGAGGGTTGGGTCTCCAAAAGAAAGGGAAGGGGAAGCAGAGGGGCAACCAAAATTTTCACAAATTTGAGAGTTCAAGGGGGCCTCAAAGAAAGGATTTGGTCGCAGGACTGGACTGAGAACCTGAGAACCCATACTAAGTTGAGAGGCCATAAACTTGATGTTGAAATGCATATGATAAACCTCGCAGAAGCCCAAGCTAAGAAAGATGAGCACAAAAGAATTCACTGGTGGTATCATGTCTTGGAATGAGGGTATCCTACTATCGAGGTGATTGAGAAAGAAGAGCCTATGGTTGGGTGGAAAGGAGAACACCCATAGTCAATTGGTTGGTTGACTTCATTATTGAATAGATAAGTATTTGTATACTCTATGTGTAGAGTGAAATGAATGTCTTGTCTCTAATTTCTCTTAAATTTGTGTGACAAATGAATTGAATGGTTGTGATTTGTAATGCATTCGTGGAATGTATGCTTATGTCATTGGTCAATATTTGTACTGAGACTTTGTGGAATTGAGATAGTTGTGTAGGATTTACACCTCCGAACATAAGAACTCTGTAATGTTTTGAGTTAAAGTAAGGGAACATGTGATTATGTTTCCCATGCACCATAATGTTCATGCTATAATGGGTCTCCTGATAAAAAGGGAACTAGATCTATAAGTTTAGATGTAATGAATTAGATGTAAAGCATGTCTATAGAAGGCCAGAGAAGGTTTTTAAACCTTGAATGCTCCCTGACTTGGGGAAAAGAAATTATTTGGGGTTTGAAGCCTCCATTGGGTGCATAAGAGTCGGAGGGAATGCCTTAGTGGCTTTTGGAGCAAGGTAAGATTCCCTAAAGGCCTGAGAAGCCTTAGAAAATACTTCGAGGAATTCCCTAAGCAACTAGGTCCTAAATCCAATTGATAGTCGAATGAGAAACTATATTTAAGCCATAAGAGATTGCCACCATTGGATCAATATGGAAAGTTAATATTATCCCTTAATCAATGTGCATCATCCTTAGGATCACTCGAGTGTCGAGGTTCGCATGGAGCCGATGATGAAAGGAAAACCCAAAATTGTCGCAGTCGTTGATTTGGCATGGCTACAAGATCTGAATCATTCGTCGGGACTAGAATTCCTTAAAAGTAACTAAGGGAAGGTTTGAGAAGATATTGACAAATATTAGAGACTATGGACCTCATATCTATCATAGCATTAATCTCCCACCATTGGATCTGTTAAGATCCTTTTTATGAAGAGGGATCGGGGAGCAGAGGAACCGTTGAATAGACAGAGGCCTGGATGGATGACCCAAGTCATTGATGCTAATGTATATCGTAGTCGGTAAAGACGAGTGACAAGCCAAAGAGAACCGACGAAGATAAAGGCATCGACGACGCAACGAGATTCGTTGATATTGTTGGGCGAGAGTTGATCTCTGTTGTTGATTTCTGTGAATTATGTCGACAGAGGAGAAAGGAAACAATGTCATGATGTTGACATGGCTTGTCAGCTAGAAAACTAGTGTGTCCTTAGGGATAAGGCATGTCACCAATGGAATGTTTGATGAAACAAGAGTGGCCCCTGGAGGATCCCAAAAACCCTTATGGCATAGATAATGAGTTGTATGCAGTTAGATCTCGGTCGTTCGTCGGAGTTTGAAGGGTTAGAAAAGTCATGTGGCGGCCAAAAATACCAACGACGACGCAGACTTTGATGACTTGAGGGGAACCGTCGATCTCCAGATAGGCTAGAGAGATATCCATCATTAATTTCCTTGAGACTCTTTCTAGACAGGTTGACTTTATGGTGACGTGAGGGTGCCAACATGGCAGCCAGTTTGGATGGGTAGTGACAAATGTCACTATGTGATTGGTCGATGAGGCTAAATGGGTCCATTGGACGAGGAAGTCCTCTTAACCTTCGTCTTATTTCTGGTTGTTTGATTTACTGGCCAGTGAATCTGGACCATTGATGTCTAAGGCATCATTGTCGGGGGTAGCAGGATGGCGAGCTGGGTATTAACCAGAGAACGCCGACAATGATATAAATTGGAAACACATTGAGATTTGTTGATCTCGTCGGGGATGTGATGAGGGGATGTGAACCGTTGGATCTAGAGTAGTCCCAAGATAGTGTCGTTGGAACTTTAGTGTTGGGGTGTTCAAGGCTCTGTGGGAGTAAAGTCTTGACGGTGAAGGAGATAGGTCATCGACGACAAAGGAGATAGGTCGAGGAAGATACGATGTGTGAACTTAAATTTCCCGATGGCAGATGCCACATCGAATGGCACAAATAATAGGAGGCCATGTGGTAGTGAGGTGGCTTTGGGCCAATGGAGGGCCATAAATTTTGACTCTGATATCGGTTTCAGACATACTTACAGTCATTGAAAATCTATTGACGAGCAGGAGACATTGGTGTCCTCGAGAAATATGCATCGAGATGTCTAAGAAAAACAAAAATTTTAATAAAAAAATTTAGAGGGTTGGGTGTGTTACAATCATATTCTAAGATGCTACGTCAGTGACCAATATATGCAGGTCATATTCTAAGAAGCTACATGAGTGACCAAGTATCATGGTCAGCCTATGAACTCTTGTAAATTGAAGGAGATAATTTAGACTGAGTCGATCATAAACTTGGTTGGTAGAATGCAGATTGAAGGAAGAGGGGTAGAATTTTTATATTGATTGAAGATTGAAGGATGAGGGGTAGAATTTTTATATTGATTGAAGGATGAGGGGTAGAATTTTTATATTGATTGAATAACTCTGATGACTTCGATGAATATGAATAAGTGTCAAATTTGCACCTGCAATGTTGTGTCTTCATAATTGCTAATTGTGTTCTATTTGGGGCATTATGTCTCCAATGTTGTGTCTCCGTAATTGTGTTCTATTTGGGGCTTTATATCTCCACTGGTTGAATCTTGTGGGCCTCTAAATACTATGTCATTTGATAAACAACGTGCAAAATCATATATGTTATGCGTGCATATCAGGTATCGGGTAAAACTACTTAAGGGCATTAGAAAAAACTGTAAGGACACATATTTAGCTATTGCAATCAATGTGTTCTTTTATGTCTTCCTTTATTTTCTTTTCCTTTCCGAAGGCATAGAAACTATTATTACCAGTATTTCTTCATACTAGCTATTATTAGTAAAGACAATGCTCTTATTTTTCCAAATTGGTCAAAATCCAAATTGAAGACTTGGGTTGGAAAGAAACAAATGGCTTCATGTAACATCAAAATCCGTGTATTTTCTTCTAACATTCATGTCTCTCCTAATTGGTTCTATACCAAGGATTATGCATAGCCTTGCCATAACGAACCTAATAGATGGTAATTTTCATGGTCTTTGTTATCGGTTTTGAAAAGGAATAGTAAGCAAACAATTTAATCATGTAAATTTGCAAGAAAGATTTGGAATAAATATTGTGTTCCAGCACAATTACTAGAATTTATCTCTCTTGGAAAAGTTATCTCTCCTTCATAGAGAAGGAAAGGTGTAAAGTTACCCTAACAAAAATAGTATTAGAAGAAATTTTGTAAGATAAATATATAGAATGATTTCATTGAGAAATACATTCTGCATATTTTAGAAATGTTGTATGATAAATATATGGACAAATCATGAATGGATTCATTGAGAACTTATAGCTTGTATATTTTACCATTTATCAAGCTCAAATATAGATACCTCTTTAATTGAAAGAGATGAACCCAACAAACGGAGAAAAAAACCCTGATCCAAACCGTTTAGAAACGACATTCCAAACTAAGAAGAAACCCTCTTGTAAATAGAACAATTAAACCCTACTACAAACACAAAATTTCCTACAAAATTTCATGCAATAAACACATTCCTGGCAGAATGGTTTGATGTGCATCCCCGGAAACCAAGGATAGGAATGATCGCATTAAAAATGTGGAAGCCTCAAACCACGAAACATGAATTTAGAAGATAATTTGCATGTGGATCTATACATAATTATTCCCAAGTTTCCCAGGCTGTGTAGCCTTGAAAACAGATATGTGCGTAGCCTTTTGTACTTCTCCTATTCTCTTTTCCTCAGCCTCCATTGCATCCTGCAACATTAAATCGTCCTCTAAGACAACCAAAACATAAAACGACATTTAGTAAATACTAAAGATAAATAAAAATAGAATTCACAAAATGAATAATTGATTCTCAACTAAGTCAACCTTGGCTGCCTCGCTGAGCGTGACATTATTGTAAGGGGATGGCTTCCATCCTCCATCTCAACTCGGACTCAGGATATGGATTTCTGCGACTCTTTTACTAGAACGCAATTGGGCCAAGTTTTGAGGGTTTTCTCTTTCGCAGCCCTTGTCGATGCCATTTTCGTGGACTCGCCCCAATTCAATTCAATTCAAACCACAGTGCATCAAAACGTAGATGAGCTCTAAAGAACGGTGTTGATCTCTTTGATGAACGGGCGTCGTTTGACCGCCTTGATTCATGCATTTATTACATGTCTGTAAAAGGAAAATGTAGTTAATTATGTGTCTATAGAAGGACAGAGGTCAAACCATTTCATCCATTGCAAAACTATTTGACCACCTTTGGCTTGTAGTTAATAACGTGTCTCTATACGGATACATAAAATTATTTTATCCATTGTACAAGTGAAATTAGTTTCGTGAAGTTTTTCCATGACTTGTTGTTATCCAATGAAGTTGATAGGATAGGGTGGGATTCAAAAGCCACTATTACACTCCAAATAAACTATTAACCTATCCATAATTATCCAAGAACCACGCTAGTTATAATTAATATCCATAGTCTCTCACACCTGTAAGTTTCACCATACATGTTCACAATGTTTTGTAACGCCAAAGCTATGTATCATGTAATACCCCCTTTCCTTGGGTATGCAATAGCTTCGATAAATTTCTACCATTGGTTGTTAAAGTTGCAATGGAAAATCTCAACCCTCGAACTACAACCATGATGAAACTAATGTTGACAATATTATAATAAAAAATTAACATAAACCCCACACACAAGTGAGATGGAGCTCACACAACTTGATTTGATCAAGGAAATCAATTACATTTATAGAGGAATATCTTACTCCTATCTAAGTGGATCTCAAACCACCTTCAACCTTAATCTACGTACCAATAAAACAAACTCACAACAGTATTCTATTTTAATAGATTTCTAGATGTTTCTTCATTATTCTAACATCCCCCTTTAATGAAGAAACAAATTTTATATGACACCTAACTTGCTTCTAAACATTTCAAACTTGAGTTTACCAAGAGGCTTGGTAAATATATCAGCCACATTATCATTGGTATTACCAAATATCAAACCAATTTCATTTCATTCGATCTTCTCTCTCACAAAGTGGTGTTGTAACTCAATGTGTTTTGATATTGCATGATATATTGGATTGTGTGCCAATTTGATAGCACTTTGATTGTCACAGTTGATGCATGTTGGACCATGTTGCTCCTCTTCAACATCTGTAAGAATTATCCACAACCAAACAGCTTCATAGGTGGCACTAGTCAAGGCTTTATATTCTGATTATGTTGACGACAACAAAACAGTAGGTTGCTTCTTGCTACTCCATGTTACAACTCTCGATCCTATATGAAATGCATAGCCTGAGGTAGATCTTCTATCATCAGGGTTTCCTACCCAATCTAAATCAGAAAAACTTGTCAGTTCAACATCAGATTCATCAGTATACATAATGCCAAAATTTATTGTTCCTTTCAAATATCGAAGTAATTTCTTTGCATCTTTCCAATGACTGTCTGAAGGCTTAGCCATGAACTAACTAAGGATGCTAACTAAGTATGCAATTTCTGGCCTGGTAGTGGTGAGATAGTTCAGATTTCCCACCAACTGACGATATAAAGTACCATCTGCCTCTTTAGATCCATCTTCACTGTACAACTTTGCATTTTGTTCTAAGGGAGTTGACATAGCTTTACATTCACTCATGTTGAACCTTTTAAGAATTTCTTTTGTGTATTTACTTTGAGTGATCAAATTTTTACCAGACTCTCTCCAAACCTGAATTCCTAAACAATAATGCAATTCACCAAGATCTTTCATTTCAAATTCTTGAGACCACTGAATTTTAATCTCTTTAATTAACTTGCATGAACTTCCTGTAATAATGAGATCATCCAAATATAAAGATATTAAAGAAACATTTCCTTCTTCATATTTCTTAACATACAGGTTAGGATCATTTTTGTTTTTCACAAACCCATTCTAATAAAAGAAGGTATCTATATTTACATACCAAGATCTCAGTGCCTATTTCAAACCATATAATGCTTTCCTTAACCTGCAAACTAGATGCTCTTGTTCTTGTTTGACAAACCCTTTAGGTTGAACCAAATAAACTTCTTCCTTTAAATCACCATTCAGAAAATCAGATTTGACATCTAAATGATGTATTTTCCAATTATGTTTTGTAGCTAAGGAAATCAGTACTCTAATTGTATTTAATTTAGCTACTGGTGCAAAAGCATCTTCATAATCAATTCCCTCCTTTTGTGAATATCCTTTTGCAACTAATCTTGCCTTATATTTTTCAATGCTACCATCTGCTTTAAATTTATATTTATACAAACATTTGATTCCAATAGGGACTTTGTTTTCAGGAAGTTCAACTAATTCCCATGTTTGATTTTTCATAAGGGAATCATATTCATCATTCATAGCATTTCTCCATTCTTCATGTTCTTTAGCTTGATCATAGTTTACAGGTTCTACAACATTCATGACATGAGACATCAATGCATAGTATTTATACCTTATAGGTGGCTGAGTTTGTCATGATTACCTTCTTGGTCCTTCACTGCTTTCATCTCATCTCCTGCTCTGTGGTGACTCTTCTCCACTTGATGTATCCTGACTGCTTGAAGTGTCCATACTTCTTTCATTCCGTTCTTGAACATGTACCTGCTCCTATTTAACCATTGCATCTATTTTGACATGTTTATCACTATCATTATGCCAAGCATATGCATCATTCATTGTATCAACTCTATCTGCATTCTCATGAAACATCACATCTCTACTTGCAAACAATTTATGTGAATTGGGATCAAACAATTTGTATTTTTTTTTATCAGTACAATACCCAATAAAAACACACTTGATTGACTTTGCATCAAGTTTTCTTCTCTCATCCTTTGGAATATGTGCAAAGGCAGTAGATACAAATACTCTCAAATGACTGACATCAGGTTTATAACCATGAAGAATCTCAAAAGGAGTTTGGAAATCTAATTTCTTAATTGGACTAGGATTCTTTAAAAAAACAACAGTGTTAATGGCTTCTACCCAAAAACCATTAGAAATGTTTTTACCTTGAAGCATACTGTGAGCACACTCCACCAGTGTTTTGTTCCACCTCTCAACAACACCATTTTGATGAGGTGTATGAGGTACAATAAAATTTTGTTGGATCCCATGAAATTTGCAATAACTTTTAAATGCTCTTGATGTATATTCACCACCTTGATAAGATCTTAGAACTTTAATACATTTGCATGTTTGTTTTTCAGTCATAGTTCTGAATTCTTTAAAGTACTCAAATACATCATTTTTTCTCCTTATGAAATAGACCCGTGTATATCTAGATCTATCATCAACAAAAATAAGAAAGTAGGAAGCACCACCTAGTGACCTAGTTTGCATAGGTCCACATACATCAGTATGAATTAATTCAAGAATATTTGTTTGTCTTTTCTTTGTATGAATGGGAAACTCATCTCTATGTCGTTTACCAAGTGCACATGATTCACATGGAAAATGATCATTCTTCATAACAGGAAGACCTTCTACCATAGTTTTTCTTTGCAACAATATCAAATCATTGTAATTTAGGTGCCCATGCCCGTGGTGCCATAAATATTATATTGACATTGATGAGTATGTCAATGCAACATGACGATTCATTGTCACATCCAACTTATACAATCCACCAACCCTGGTACCTGTGGAAACGACCCTATAGTGATTCTGGATATCTTTCACAACACACCTCAACTTACCAAATTCCATTGTTAGATTATTATCAGTGATAGTTGAAACATATATCAAATTCTTTTTAATACCAGGAACATACATCACATTATGAATCTGTCTCAATTGTCCATTAGGTAAGTTCACACTTATTACTCCATAGCCTTGGACTTTTTGTGATCTATTATCTCCTAAGTAAATGTGTGTGCCATCAATTTTCTCATAATATTCATCATACCATTCTCTATTACAGGTCATATGAGTTGATGCACTAGAATATATGAACCATGCATTCTCATCATCAGTTTCAGCAGACAATACAGCTTCAGAAATAAAAAACTTAAGTTTTTTAAATACATCATTGATTGAAGTATCTTTATGCACATAATTTCCATTATGTCTTTTATATCTATGATTTGATTCATGATTCTTTCTTCTATAACAATCTTTAGCAATATGTCTAGGTTTTCCACAATAATCACATTCAACATTTCTCTTAACATAAGAATCAGGATGTGTCATACCTTTCTGCTTTGCTTGAAACTGGCCTTTGTTCCTGTTCCACGGTTTCTCTCGGTATGATCTGTTACCTCTTGCAATCAACGCCAAATCTGAGCCACCTGAATCCAGATCATAATTCTTCATTCTCTCTTCCTCTTGAAGAAGAATCCCAGCAAATTCATTGAACGTAGGAGGCATTTGTCCAGTTGAGAGTGCTGAAATAAAGACTTTATAGTCTTGGACTAAACCCTTCAAAGCAACAGTTAATAAATCGCTACTATAAATTTTTTCACCTATGTCACCCAGCTTATCACTTAAGTCTTTAATTCTTGAAATAAAATTGTGTATCCTTTCATTGGCTTCCATTTTGATAGATAGTAGCTTAGTTTTTAAAAATAAGATCCAGTTTGCATTAGAGATTCCATACAAACCTTTGAGAACGTCCCACATCTCTTTGGAAGTTTTACAGTCTCTTATATGAAGAATGATTTTGTCCTTTACGGACATGCACAACAGCACTTTCGCTTTCATCTCTCCTATCCCAATCTGGAATCGAGGCAGCAGTAGTAGGTTTGGGCTCATCACCTTTGAATGGTGGTCAGCTTAAATTTCCAGTTTACGTAATTCTCTCCATCAAGATTAGTTGAATCATTTAAATATGAATCGGCAAGAGGGTTTTCCATATTCTCAAACAAATAATTCAATGATCAATTGAAAAGAAACTGTGTTGTTGTATTTGATGGCAATGTTTCTTTTTAAATTTGCAGAAAAATACAGAAAACACTCAAATAAATACTCAGTTGTGAGCTACTAGGTTTTATATACTACGCAGGTGTATATACTTTGCATGCAGGTGTATAAAATCTCCAAATTTTCCAGTGCCAACGTCCACCTCGACCTCTTCTTCTTTTAAAAAACGAGTTATCTCTCTTGGGCGATGAGCAAGTTTTCCGAGACGATGTTTCGCCTGCCAAATCTCAGCAAAATTGTGAAATTCAACCCAAGCTGCTAGTAAGTTGCCCCACTGAGTTGACACGGCCTCCAAACAGTCAGCTCGGAATATGACCCAGAACCCTTCAGAACTCGGCTCTCCAACTTCAATTCTCCAGACTAGACAACAATCAACAAAGAAAACGGCTCTCTTCTTCTTCACGCAGGAGGCTAGGCAAGCCATCAACCACAACAGGCAGTGCGGGCTCCTCCTCTTTACACAGGAAGCTGGGCGCCAACAACAACAGCAGTCGGCAGTGCGGGCTCCTCTTTCTTCAGCCACGAACCAACATACAATGACAGCCTCTTCACACCAGTCGATGTACACGCTGCAATGATTTCAACGTCTCCTGTACGCGCCCAATCTGAGGGACAACCGAAAATACACCTGCAACTATGGACAACAGCTTATGCGCCCAATTTCAGAGACATAACTCACAATTCGCACATCTCACGCTGAGGACGGTGGCTCACTTCTCCTCTACTCTGATACCAAATCAAAACTTAACATAAACCCCACAGACAAGTGAGACGGAGCTCACAGAACTTGATTTGATCAGGGAAATCAATTACATTTATAGAGAAAGATCTTATTCCTATGTAAGTGGATCTCAAACCACCTTCAACCTTAATCTACTTACCAATAAGACAAACTCACAACAATATTCTATTTTAATAGATTTATAGATGTTTCTTCATTATTCTAACAATTATAGAAGTGAATCCTTCATAATAATTATCAGCCAGGTTATTCTCCATGCTCTATTATCTTCACACTGGATGAGTTGCTGATTTTTTTTAATAAATATACAACTATATGATAATAACACTTTATTGTACTTTTCGGTTTTCCATGATCCAACATTGTCTTCAATATAAAATGACCTATAAAAATTTTATAATCTAAGGCCGACAAACATGGGAAGACTTTTTATGGTGGAAAATAGAATCACGTGCTTCCACTTAAAACCAGTGTTGCATGGCAGTGTAGTCCCTGCTTAAAAGTTAATTTACCCAGAAAAATTAAAAGTTAATTTGTTCAGTTAATTAAAATTTAATTTACCAGGAAAGATTATCCTCATCTTATAGTTGCAAAACAAGATTATCCTCAGCTTAATTGTATCATGGACATGTGTAAAATATGCTCATATGTATTAATTTAATACCATTTAAACCGGGAGCATACCCTCCAATTATAGAGCCTGGGGATCTAAACCTCGCAGGCATAAAAGCCAATAGAGGGAAGAGGGGTTGCGAGAGAAAGGCTATAAGAGGTATAGACGGCAGGAAGAACATCAGAGGAAGGAGCAAGAGTAGTAGGACCAGGACCGGTTAAGGTGACAACTCAGGGTGGACTATGGGCGTTGTCTATACTACCTGGGCTTCAGGAAAAACATTTGTGGTGGGCGACAAACTAGGTAAAACACAAATTATAGCAAGACCTAATATAAGTATTTGATGAATCAATTGCAATTGAAGATATTGATAAGAGTGATGAATGAATATAATGCAGTGTTCAAATACACGTTGGGCACGCACAATACGCTGGTTGATCCAGATTTTATGAGAAAAATGAAATGACTACAGATTATTAACAGGTGCTTAACACAAAATAACAGAGATATAGTAAAATGGGTTTTCTATTCAATAAGGAAATAAGCTGAAACTGTAAAATGCAGTGGAAACAAGCTTGTTGGAATGGTGGCAGTGTATCTCTAATAAGAGATGTGACAGTTGCGCTCATTCACAAGAAGATGATTACAATGAGGCTATGAAGGCATTTTTACAATAAACAGGAATGCCAAAAACCTAACCCTAGGAGATGAAGCACCAAAAGTCATGTGGCCCCCATTTGGGTAAGTTAGTACATCAACTTCCCGGGGTTGTAACTTTTGCATACGATCTTTGTTTTAGACGCATGATAGCCCGTTGGAAAGGTATCGTCGAGGAGATTCATTTTGGGGGAAATAACAAATGAATTTTAATATTTCTCCCCGTTTTCCCAAAACACGTAGTTTAGGGCCTCAAAATGGCTCTGAAAGTTTCACGACCTGAAAAACTGCTAAAAATAGTAAATTACCAAAATTGCCAGAAAATTGTTTTGAGCCAATTGGAAAAGGTGGGTGGCCACTGATATCCACCTGGATCAATCCTCCCTCCCTAGGAAGCAATGGTCTCCATTGCATTGAGTTCCCCCATCAGATGAGCAAATTTCTGTTGAATTTGGCCCCAGGTGAGCCACTTGCCTTGGTGCAGGAGCTGCCCTACTTTGACGACTCGATAAAGCTGAATCCTTTGTTGTTGAGTGCCCTTGATCTGTGTGTCCAAAATATGATCACGGGATGCTTGTTGTATGCATTCAGGGTTGAGCTCTGTTGGTGTCAGTTATTATGTTATTTCTGAGGTGTCCAATAATTGTGGGAAATAAGGGCGAAGGAGATCCATGTTGAACACTGGGTGTAGGCCAAGGAAAGGAGGAATGTTGAGGTCAAAATCATTATCCCCCATGACCTTGGTGATGGTGTACGGCCCATAACGGAGTGGGCGAAGCTTCCGATGGGGTCCTGTAAGGAGTTCTTTCTGCAAGTGCAACCATACTTTGTCACCCACCTGAAACTTATGTGGCACCCGATGTTGAACATGGCACTGCTTGTACTTGTCATTGGAATTTTGTAGGATATCCTGAACCTGTTGGCGGATGTGCTAGATCCACTCAATGAACCGGGTGGGTTTGTCAGCTTCAGTTGGAGGAGGAGATGAGTCGGTTGAGGTGACCGCAAGGGGAAGTGCAACATCTATGGGACCCAATGGTTGGAATCCCAACCCCACCTGAAAGGGGATGTGGTCGGTTGAGCTATGCAAGGCTCGGTTGTAGCTATGTTGGACATATTGAAGGATCTCATCCCATGTGCGAGGGTTCTTGGAATTATACATGTGAAGGATATGCACAATCATTCGATTTACGACCTCAGTTTGGCCATCTGTCCGGGGGTGGAAGGTCATGGATTTGGTGAGCTTGGTGTCCAGCAGTGACCAGAGGCTTGACCAGAATGTGATGAAAAATAGACTGTCCCAATCTGAGACAATGGTTTGTAGGATTCCAAAATGTACCCAGAATCGTTCAAAGAATATCTTGGCAATGGCCTCTACTGTGATGCTCTTCTTGCAGGCAACCAGAATCACCATCTTAGAAAAGCGATCAACAACGACAAAAAAAAATTCATTTTCCTGCTTGGTGGACGGAAGGCCCGACATCTAGTCCATTGAGATGGATTCCCATGGCCTATCAGGAGTAGGAAGAGGGGTGTACATTCCATGTTTCTTAGTGGTCAGTTTGGCAATAGCGCAGGTAGTGCAGGACCTGATATACTTGCTGACCTCATGTCGAAGTTTTAGCCAGTAGAAATGCTTCTATAGCATCACCACTATCTTTTTGACGCCTAAGTGTCCTGCCACTCGATTGTAGTGGGCTTCCCAGATATGGCCCAGATGACACAACAACCCATCCTGAAGATGGAAATTATCGACAACTACGTTTGCACCCAACATTTGGTAGGTGGTGGCGAAGTCTGGGTTTGTTTCATAAAGTTGGGGCCATTTAGAGGTCTCATGGCCGCAAGAGTCTAGCACCGTGGTGAGTGTCACGACTGGCGGTCTGCTGAGGCAATCAGCGATGCGATTGGTGCTTCCTGTTTTATACTTGATGTTGAGGCGGAATTGCTACAAGTATGTGGACCACTTTTGATGGCGGTCATTCTGCAATTTTCCTTCTGTCTGCATGAACTGCGGTGTCTTATGATCAATGTGGATGACTTTCTCCTTCCCAAGAATGTAATGTCTCCATTGGTGGCAGGCTTGCACAATGGTGTACATTTCTTTGTCGTAATTAGGGTACTTACAGACAACATCTGATAGTGTCTCACTATGATAGGCCATGAGGTGTCCGTGCTAAGTGAGAATAGCGCCCACAGCATAGTCTGAAGCATCTGTCTCGATATCAAATGGTTGTTGCAGGTCTGGTAGTGAAAGTATTGGAGTTCAGCACAAGCGCTGCTTCAAATCATCGAATGCTTAATGTTGGGATTGTCCCCATGCAAATTCCACCTTACCACCACCCCTGGTTATTTGGGTGAGGGCCCATGCAATATGGGAGAATCCCAACATGAAACTACGGTAGAAATTGGCAAGGCCCAAGAAGCTCCAAAGCTCAGTGAGTGTGATTGGGGCTGGCCAGTCACGGATGACTTGGATCTTGGTTGTATCCACATGTACACCATGATGATCAATGATGTAGCCCAGGTAATGGACCTTGTTCATGCCTAAGGATCATTTTTCCAAGTTGGCGTATAGCTTGTGTTGTTGAAGGGTGTGCAAAACCTGCTGAATATGCTGCAAGTGTTCGACCCAAGTCTTGCTGTAANATGTCATCCAAATACACCACTACAAAATTATTGGTGAATGGTCGCAGGATATCATCCATCATCCTCATGAAAGTGGATGGATCATTTGTCAAACCAAAGGGCATGACAAACCATTCAAAAAGGCCTTCCTTTGACTTGAAGGCGGTCTTCCATACATATGTATGTTCTATCGGGACCTGGTGGTAGCCAGACTTCAGATCAATCTTACTGAAGTATTTGGCCCCGTGAGTTGATCAAGGAGGTCATCAATTCGGGGAATTTGGTACCATTTTCTGACTGTGATTTTATTTAGAGCCCAGTAATCAATGCAGAGTCGTCGGGTTCCATATTTCTTTTGTGCCAGCACAATTGGACTCCCGCACGGTGATGAATTGGGACAAATGTGCCCCTTGTGGAGCAGTTATTGGATCTGTTGCTTGATCTCCTCATTCTCTAATAAAGAGTGACGATAGACTAACCCATTGGGCAGTGGTGCGTCGAGGGTCAGATCGATTGGGTGCTTGACCTGGCAGTGCAGAGGTACCTCGGTAGGTGAGGAGAATATATCCGAGTATTCTTCCACAACCTTATCCACTTGTTTTTGTTGTGTGGAGAGGTCAGTCGCAGAGACCCTGGATGTGGTTGTGATCTTTCTCTTATTCTGAGAGCGAATCATGAAGAAGACAAACTTCCCCATCTGAGAGATGACCTTCCTGCATTGCTTAGTAGAGATAAAGGAAATAACACTAGGTGGGACTGCCTCGGGTATCCTTTACGATTTATAGTTCAAAGTAATAATAACACTACGAGGCCTAGACTCATATACAGCATGATGTTTCCATAAATAAGGTTGGCCCAAAAGAACATCACAAAATTAGAGAGGATCAACATCACACAATATCTTGTCTTTGAAGGGCTTGATGTCGTACGACAGTCGACACTGTTGGCTGACACGAAGATCGTTTTCTTGGCGGAGCCATCCAATGGTGTAGGGTTGTGGGTGTTGCGTTGTCGGTAGGGCCAGCCGCTTGACGACCTCTGTTGAGATGAGGTTCTTCTGGCTACCTCTATCAACGATGAAGTGCAGCGGGGTTCCTTTTACCCACATCTGTGAATGGAAGAGGCGCTCTCCTTCTTCTGGCTCGTCTGGTTCACTGGGATGGAGATTAGTGGTAGCAATGGTGGCACTGGGTTCCGCGTCAATGATCTGTCTTCCCCTTCCTGGTTCTGGTTCAGAGTCAGAAGACGCATCTGATTCAGAGGCTTTCACTTCGACCACCAGCGACTTCTTTGAGCGACAATCAGGAGTGTTATGCCAAGGGCTCTTATGGAAGTCACACCACTTACCGATATCTTTCTTTGTATTTTCGATGTCCTTCTTTGCTTGCGGCTTGGAATGGTTGTCCTGATACTGTCCATCTTTGCTCTGTCCTTTGTTTTGTGGGTTGGGGCCGCCCTTTACTGGCTTTTCTTGTGAGGGGTTCCCAGGCCCAAATTGCTGTGTCTTTTGTTTGAGCTTCTGCTCGATTTTGACGGCATATAAGTAGGCCGCACCCAAGGATGAGATGTCCATAAATTCCATTTTTGTATGGATGTATCTATGCAGAGCACCGCGATACTTGAGCACCAGATGTCACTCTGAATCTTTGATACCCAGCTTGGTACACAAGGTATGGAAGATATTTGTGAAATCTGGCATTGCTTGGTCTCTTTCTTGCCACAGTGTGGTCCATTTGGTATACAAGTCATCATAGCTTCTGACAAGGTAGTATTGTTCCTTAATAGCATCCCTGAAGGATTCCCAGGTGGTCGTGACTGTAAATAATGAGGGTTCATTTGTTTCATTTTGCTCACAGAAAGTTTCCCACCAATCTTTGACATGGGGAACGGCTTTGAGGAGCGTAAAAGTAATATTTTCTCTATTCGAAAAGTTATGGACAGAAAAATACCCTTCTAGTAGATTCAACCACTTGTCTACAACAAGTGCGTCTATCTGACCTTCAAATATAGGAATATTGAAGTTTATTTGTACCTTGAAGGGGGCGGCGCCTCCGCTCGAAGAAGATGCGTCGCCTGTTGGTAGCCATCGAAGGATTTGCATGAAACTATCCATCATCTCGTTCCTCTGTTGTGTGAGGGCTTCCTCAATCCGCAGTTTGAAAGGATCTCCTGTCCCGTCATCTTTATTTTCTCCTTCCATGAGAGGTCGCTTGGGTGTGCGAGATCTTCTTTCCTCAACAAAAACAAGCTCAAGACCCAACTCTATGTACTCCAACCTCATTGGGGACATGCATTAAGACAACAAGGAGCAGACCGTTTTGATACCACTGATCCAGATTTTATGAGAAGAACAAAATGACTACAGATTATTAACATGTGCTTAACACAAAATAACAGAGGGGTGAAATCATGAAGATCGGTTACACTTTTGCTTGTTTTATGAGAAAAAAAACTGTATTTTCACAAGTTATTCAATTTCCGACATATAAAAATATTTTTTTTATTTAGAATTTCACTTTACAGTAAAAACAAAACTTGTGAAGAATTGTGTTAGCTTTCCAATGAC
>SNQJ01S0142706.1:8063-24575 GCA_010110895.2 Picea sitchensis
ATAGTCATAAAATAACCAAAACTCTTATAGATAAAGGTCCCATTAACGAGTAGAATTATAACTTTCCACGATATTCCAACCAAATTTAGGAAATAATTTAATTTTTTTTTATTAAATTTATCCACTAATTAATTTTTACTCTCATAAATTTGTATACAAATGATTAATTGATATTAACTTAAATTGGAAAACGTTAAAAATATTAAAAAATTATATATATATTTTAAATAAATAATAATGAAATGTGAATTTTAAAACTGCATTACCACTTAAAACATAAAAATTAATGTTATTGTTTAACATATATGATATATATTTCAGCATATACATCAGTTATTAAACCTAATTTAAGACAATCACATTTATTATTCAAATTTTAATTTAAATCATTTTCCATTTAAAAGTTTTTTTAAGAGGTAAATTCAAATATGATATTATTACATAGTGTTGGTGTTGGAAGTCACTCCTGGATTGCAGCAGGAGCAGAGCCCGACGCCCATCAGTTTATGTCATGATTTGTTTATAAAAGGGGTGATCGAATGGAAGTTAACTCAAAACAATATTGTTCTAACTCTGAAACTAGGCCAGGTATGCATGGGCAAGTGAGGTCTTAGTCAAACTTCAGACAGTGAATTGTAGTAAGGGTGAATAGGAGGAAGACTTGTATGAGAGAAATGCAAAGGTCTGTCGTAAACATCAGGTTTCTAACAGACTGTAGGAGAAAACATCTAAACACAAGATCTTCTTACATTCAAACACAAAAAATCGGAGAATACAACAACGCAACAATAAATCCTTTATCATAACATAATTGCAATAATTCATGTGAATCAGTCAATCATGAACTCCCTCGGTATGAGATGAAAACTAGATGGGGTAAGAAAACTGTCTGTCATTAAACAAGAAATCTTACATACAGATGCGTAACCAGAGAACTAGAGACGTCTACTAAAACTTTACAATCGGGAGCTTCGCTCTACCATCGATGCTTCAAAAAATACAAAACTGAGTACATATACTCAGAAAAATTCACCTAACAGAGGCATGCTCGGACCTCCAAGGTGTGGCGTCCCTTCAGTCAAACTCGGACGGATATCCTTCATCAGACACCACCTTAACCGTGCATGGCTCTTGCAAGGGGGTAGCTAAGCCATTAAATGCCGAGTTAGCGTGTGCAGACTTCTTTGGCTAGTCGAGGACTCGGCATGGCTTCTTTGGAAAAAATCAACACACAAGACCGTCTCAGGTAGACTGTTTGCCAGATCCTCCATACCTTACACTTCATGAGTGAGGAGAGGTTTCAACCACCTCCTTCCACCTTCATTTACTCCTAGCAGGAACCAGGATTGAAACCAAATCGGATTGGCACCTGGAGATCGCGACAATCCCTCTATGACTAAACTCAACGCTTTTGACCCCTCGTGCATAACTCTTTCTATTTCCCCAAGTGATTATGAGTCGTGACCCTGTGCTTATCCTCAAAGGCGCTTTTGGTGCTTCAAGGTTCGTGGATAGGAAGGAGTCGATCCTTGCTCTTCAAAGTCGCGATGGGCGAAATGCCGAGATGGCCTAATTGGGTGCCACGCGTCCTCTAATCTGACGGTCCTGAACTCATTCGGCAATACTGTGGGCCCCAGTCTCGGATGCCTTCAGCACTTCGCATCTCGTGGATGGGAGGGAGCTACTCCTTGTGCTTCAAAGTCGTGATGGGCGAAAAGGCAAAGAGCCTAATCACGCACCACGTGTCCCTGGGGGATGGACGGTTGAGATCACTTTCGTACTTCGCAATCTCGCGAGCTGGAGGGTAGAGCCTTCGTGCTTCCCTTTTACGAAGTCCCGAGACACGAGATGGCGATACGGGTATAGCTCTTTTTATTGTCGGCACCCTCCACACGTAACCATTGGCTAGGGCTTAAGTGCTAGTGCCTCTTGCAACTTGTGACCTCGCGAGTTGGAGTGTCGAACCTTGGCATCCTCCCTTCGCGAAATCCCGAGAGGCGATGGCTCTTTTCCCTTTCCACAATTCTCGCGACTCGCGATCTCGCGCAACCAAAGGATATGGTCCACCCTCCGAACTCACGAACCCCGAGTTCAAGAAATAAACCCACGCTTAAACTGATCTCGATCAACGGCCCTCGTTACTTCGTGAGTTCTCCATGGAGAATTCCGACCGTTCACTTCCTTGAAAACTTATGCGCTATACTTGGCGCGACTCGGTTGATTGCAATTACCCACCGATCGTTGATCTGCTTCGTCAATTGATCCTTGTCGTTGAAATCAGACTGCTCGCTCGCTCGATTTGTAGCCTGAAATGAGATTTTTTCCCTGCTGCGCTTGGGCGCTTCTCGTGCAACCTGCAGACCTGGATACTCTGTGCCCAAGACAAGAATGGTTGCTAACACATAGTTATGATTTTTTTATTTTTTTTGTCATTTCATGATGGTGAGTTTTTAAAGTTTTTGTTTGAACATTTATAAGAGTATATCCATTTTAAACTCGGATCTATCAAATATCAAGAGGAATCAAGTTTATTACTTGGTATAATTTTTTTATCATTTCATTCCATGTCAAGTATTAATTCTTTTGTATTAAATGATTAAAAAAAATTACATCTTAAGAAATTTGGTCCTTCTCGATGCATAAATATGGGTTTAAGATGGATCTATGTTAGTTTAATAATTTACATGTTGTCATGTATATATGAACATACATAGTTATTTATTTATTTTATTTTTGTTGTTGTCATGTAACATAACATAACATTATTGCAAAACATCTCCCTCTCAACTATAAAACACCTTGCTACTCTGGATACAAACACAAAACTAGTCAATTGAAGTGAACATGTTTTGAAGTTTGAATCTTCAAAAACAAGAATGATGTATTGGTGGAGCTTCCAAGAATGATGTTTTGAAGTTAAACCTATGTAATTGGTGAAGCTTCCAATAAGAGTTGATTAGATATATTATGGTAGAGTTTGGAAGTTATGAGAATGATTGCATCTCAATGTTTGATAGAGATTCAAAAGAAGGTGGAATATGGTAATTGGAAAGCATCCTTAATTTTTTGTTGTAACATTGTTGGCCACACCTCATTGTCCCATCCCTTAAATAGTAGTTGAAAATAATGAAAATAATAAAAATACAACATGCAAGCCTTTAAATTTGAAAATTGAAATTGTGACATAAATACTTGTAAATTATGTTGATCCTTAACAACAATAAAAAAAATTCACTATATTTATTATCACCCAATTTTTTTTGTTTACACATATTATAGGGTTTTCACCAAAAACATCACTTATGACCATTTACCAATGTAGTGAGGGCAACAAAGTATTAAAACATGAGAAACACCTTGACCCATAATCAAAGTCAAATAATGTAATTAACCAAATTTATTGCTATGCAACACATCTATTATATAGGTCACACAGGGTGCATTAGCAATCCTTCGATACTCCCATAGTCTTCATGTATGACCATCAATGCATTAATTATGCAATCTAGTTATTTCCATGGACACTTTTTTTTTTCCTAAGAGAAATTAACTCAATTTTATAAATGGTATAAAATCGTTGACAATACTCTGAACCCAGACGTATAAGCCCGATTAAAGCGAGAACCAGTTCGGATCTGGACTTGCAAAAAATATAACAAAGCTGTCAGGGAACAGGAGTGGACGATCTACGAGTCCAGTATCAATCACAGCTATCACAAAGAAAACTGAAACTCTCAAAACATTCCTTGCTCAGTCAAACGCCCAATGATGAGAATCTGATACCACGGCAAGAGACACCTGCCTCCATCGCCATGCAATCGACGAAAGTGTACAATTTACGAGTACAATGGCTATCCCAACTATCACAAATGAAATATCTGAAGCTCTTAAAACACCGCATGTTCTGTCAATCGCCCAATAAAGTAGATCTGCCACCACGGCGAAAGGAGCTTGCCTCCATCGCCAAACAAACAGACAGATACAAGCAGAACCCAAGGCACTCTGAGCATTTTCCCTGTACAACGAACTTGATTTATAACTCGAAGAGATTGAAGGAGGAAATTGGGCTCTCCTGTCCTCTGTCACAGTGATAAATAGAGAGTCTGTCGACCACTTGATTGAGAGCTCTCTTAGAGAGAGCATCCGCCTCGGAATTGAACGATCTGGGGAGATGGTGAAAGGAGATGTCAGTGAAGGAGAGAGCCAGCTATTGTGTTTTATGTTTCCAGCCTTCCACGTGGATAGATTGGAGATTGAACTTACGATTAATCCAGTCAATGATAACTTTTGAGTCGCCTATGACCTGAAAGTGATCTAGGGACCAAAAGGATGCAAGCGTAAGTGTTTTTTTTTTCATTCGTCAGCAATTTTCTGACCTGTGTTTGAATTAAAAAACATATAAAGCAAACCCTTATCCATTTACGTAAATCAAACAACACACAAAACAAAACCTTATCTATTTCACAAATCGTAACCATCTCCGATTTGACTACGCTCCTACAATATCAAAGTATATTCTAATAAATACCATTCATTTTAATTAAATAGGCTCCGACACATCATCCGAAGTATATTCTAATAAATACCATTCATTTTACTTAAATATGCTCCGACACATCAACCAAAAATTATATAATATACATATTTTCTGAAGTTTTTTATTTCACATCACATAAATCCACACGAGTAATTCAAACCCAAAATCAAAATTCAATAAATGACAAAAATTCAAACATAACGATTAAAAAGGAATTCCATAAAGGACAAAAATTCAAACATAACGGTTAAAAAATTAAGGAATTCAATAGATGTTAGACCAGTTGGAATTTAACTTTTATTGGTTAAGAAAAAGAGTAGTTGAAAAATATTGGATATATATGATTGTTTAAATTTTAAGAGTTTATTTTATTGCTTTATTAAAATGTCTATAATATCCTGCGGATGGGGTGTCTTCCACTTTAAGTGATAACGTGGCTGGCGTAGCGTGGCGTGGAGGAGTCGATGCCTAGCCCAAGGCTACACATTGTTGCGCTCTAACATGCAGCATGATAGGCCCGTTCCTTCGTTGGTCATTCATATAATTATTGAGTTGCATGTTGTTGTACCTCTAGGGATGCAAGAGGCTATGGAGTTGCATGTTGTTCTACCTCTAGGGATGCGAGAGTCTAGCAACATTGATGAAGAAGAATGCCAAGGAGTTTGTTTTGATCGCCCATTTCATCTTCACAAAGCAGATGATGAAAGGCTTGTACCCTTGCTATGATGCGATATCATATTTGATTATGGCGAGGTTTGATTGATGAGAGTGATCTTCTGTACAAGGTGGAGGATGTGTCCACGATTCCTCATTATGTAGGCATTTATGATCAAAATGAATTATGAAGGATGGGTTTGATGACTGTCGAGCAATATTTCAGAGCTGGGGTGGATATATAGTTGTGGTAGCACTTTGGAAGTTGTTGAGCTCTGGTGTATTTGGAATTCCTTTGGTCTCTTGAACAATGTGCTTGGTTTACTTATCTCTTTAGTCTTTTTTGTTATGGCTCCAAGAAGTCGAAAGCCTCGCTCCCCCTCTGTGGGGTCATCCCGAGCAGCGAAAGCAACAATGGTTGATGTAGAGTTTTATGAGGATTTTGTGCCAGTGAAGGACAAAGCCACACCGACGTCCTTGGAAGTATAGGTCTGTATGGTCAGAGAATTCAAAGACAAGGAGGTTGAATATCAAGTGGGAGGAATAATTCCTTATCTTGGTTGCACTAGGACCAGGAACTCGAAATTCTTTTGTACCCTGGAATTGTATTGACACATAAAACAATGGTTTCCCTAGGTATGTTGCCAAAGGAGGAGGACTTACACCAACTCAAATGCAAAATGGAATCCCTGGAAGCTCAGAACGCCTACCTGATCAAGGTGGTGACTCGGCTGGATCGATGTCATGGAGGCACCTTCGTTCCTCTGGTTAGGTGTCAACGTAGGCCTGAATCATAAAATGTTGTTACTCGTCGAGGAGACTCGAGTCCCTCTCTCCCTCAGGTTCTTCATGCTCAGTGATCGTAGGCTCTCCAATTTTAGTATTTCTCTTTTGTTATCTACTTACTTATGTTGTAGTGAGGTATAGAAGTAGATATGGATGAGTTGAGATTCATGTTTTTAAGTTTATAAGACATATGTTGTGTTCTCTAGCCTAGTTTCCCCTTTGGAGTAGGTTCATTTTATGTGTTTTTGATCTCAAGGGACTATCATGATCTTTTTGGGCTTTGAAACAATACAATCTCTCTTGTAAATTATGTTCATAATTAATATAGTAAATACTTATTTTTTTTAAATGTCTGTAATATCAAAAACATTTAATTTTTAATGAATTTCTTTTATAAATAATTTAATAAATTAAAATGTCTTTTAAATATTTTTTTAAATAAAATTATTTAAAAATGTAAATATTAAATAATTAAAGTTTAAATAAAATTAATTCCAAATTTTATTAAAAAATAAATTTATTAACCAACTTAGTATTGAAATTTTATACAATTTACAATGTTGTAAGGATTAGATAAAATAATGTGAGTCTAATATTATGGTTGATAAAATAATGTGAGTCTAATATTATGGGATAAATTTGGTTAAACCAAAGTATATTAATTTTCTTTTGTTTTTATTATTAAATTAAATGTTGTTTTCTGTAATATTTGTGGATAATTCAAAGTTAAACTCTCATTAAAATATATTAACTCCTATACCATCAAAATATACCAACCCCTACACCATTTATGATTTCAGACCTTTTTTTAGTCAAGTAAATATTGGATTTATAAGTAATAGTAAAAATGTTATCAAAATTAACAAGGCTGCGTAGCAGCGCAGTCCCTGTCGGGTTGAAGTGGGATAGGAAAAAGTAGCAAGCAACATGAAGCACAGGTGTTATCCATGAAGTAAATGACATGTGGATTTATTTTTTGAAAGTAGATAACAAAATACAATTTGTGCATAGTGGAAGAAAAAATTTGGAAATTTTGTGGCAAGCAGCATGAAGCACATGTGGTATCTATGCAATAAATGACACGTGGCATGTAGAGCACCATTTATTTTTTGAAAGTATATAATATAAAAAAAAATGGAAATTTAAATGCATTTGAAACATTTTTATTTGAAATATGTCAAAAAATAAAAGTTTGTTACATATTACTGGAAATTTCAATGTGTTTGTCATATAGGGGCTCCCGCGGACCATAAGAGAAATATGTACAAGAAACATGACTGTAGAAAGAATATAGAGTGAAATACCTGCAAAAAAAATAAATTGAAAGGTATAAGTGTTTGGCTACACATTTCTATTAAAAAAAGTGGAATAATTGGGTTGATAAACAAAACAGGATGTTATCAATAGACTTACAATGATGGTACATATGCGCCCTTTTGCTATTTTCTTGTGGCTGCCATTTCATTGATGTCATCGATGGATGTTGGAATCGTGGCAACTACCTGTTGCCTTTCGTTGGCGACATGCTTCAATTTTCTTTCAAGCCATTCTTCAATGTAGGTTCTCATTGGGGTGACGTTGATCTCATTCCGGATTTTTATCTTAAAAAGATCATTTTCTAATTCCTGGAAGTCGATAGAAAGATTACATAGAGCCTGATGAATTTCCTCATTTTGTACTAAATAGTCGACTAGCCAGTCGTCAACGTGAGCTTGATCATATTCAAGGATGTTGTAAAAATTTTCCAAAGACAATGCTTTAAACATATCAACCTGTTTATCAAACTCTTGCCTAGTTAAGGGCAAGGATTTTGCGATTAAGTTGGGATCTTGGGAGTCGTTGGTCCTTCCGGCTAAGTTTATTCTTGACAGCCTTGTGAATAATTTATCTTTCTTTGATATGGCTTGTTCACATGACTGAACAATGAGATGCAGGTTCTTCACTTTTTCTTTCCAGCATGCATTTAGTTGATCGATTCGGTTTTTGGATAGAAGATCTTGTTGTCTTCTTTTTGTTTCTTTCATATTGTTGACAATGGAGCCAAAAGGAAGGACAATGTTTAAATAGAAATGTTCTTCATCTTTTAACTTCGCCTGCAAATGTTCGAGCAAACTATGTGCCCTAGTTCCAAGGGAAGTGATGGTTTGTGATGTTTTCCATGCCTCAGTAACCAATTCCATTATTTTCTTGATATTATTCTCCACATATCCTTTACAGGATGCGAGGAGGCTGGGGGATCCTTTTAAGTTGGCTGTAGGGGTGGCAGGCATGGCTATTTCCAAAGGATTGGCAAGCAATGGCATAGGAATCAAAGCCTCTTCCAATTCCTTGACCCGGTCCTTTAGTGTGGTTCTCGGCATCGATGCCTCCAATGGAGTCATGAAGTGCATCTCCGCTCTCCTTGTGAAGTTGACAGATTTGGGACGGTCGCATGTTGGCAAGGTCAACCTCTTAACGAGATTTTCCTTTCTTATTTTTTACATCTTTTTTCTCAATTATCAATTTTTTGGACTGGTTGTCAAAAACAGAGCTCTGGAATAGGAAGGATTCATCTTCGTCAAAAATTTCGGTATTGGATATGTCCATTGGATGACTATGTTGGATGGCGTCTCCGGTTTGGTCAAGGTAGCAAAGCACATTATCCAGATCAGTCTCAAGTTCCATGTTCTCACTCTGAATTTTCAGCTCTTCTGCCTGTCCCACATTTTTTTTTCTCTTCTTGTCTATTGGAAGCTTGTGAGAACTATCAATTTTAGAGTGAGAATGGTCATTATCTCCTCCTCCATTTGAATAACTCTTAGTATCTTTGTTGTTGTGTTGGGCTGTTGGAGAGATGCTCCGGGATGTTGTACTTTTTCGAGTGTTATTCGTCGATTGAACACTCTTGTCATAGGGGCCTTTCCCCTGTTTCCTATACAATTTAGTGCTACTTTGCAGTGTGTCTAGGTCGTCGACATCAGAAGCAGGAGAGTTGCTGCCAATGTCTCTATTTTTGAACAAGTTGTTTTTGAAAACAAAATCGTCGAGGCCAAGTGTTTGTAAATGTTGTCGAAAAATATTATCGGGGCCGAACCCTCTTAGGATTTCAGCATATATCAGGTTGAATTTGCTAGAATGAGCTGCAAATTCATTGATTTTGTTGATGTTTTTCAACACGAACTCCCTGACTTTCCAAGGCAGAGGAATGAATTGTTTTTTTCTCTTCTTTTGCAATAGATGCAACCAGTAGTTGTATTGTCATGCTACTTCTAGAATGAACATTATGTCTGTAGTGTGACATGGAAGGAGAGCATGTTTTTCCATGGATCCGAAAATTCTTATCACAGTGTAATTATCCAAATGTTCAAGTGTCCCCTTCCTGTCCAAAAAACTGGTTGCTTGTTCAAATATGCGGGGAGCATCTTCTCCTAATAACAAAACTTTGAAAACAAACACAAAGCCATTAAAAACCTCATAAAAANTTATCACAGTGTAATTATCCAAATGTTCAAGTGTCCCCTTCCTGTCCAAAAAACTGGTTGCTTGTTCAAATATGCGGGGAGCATCTTCTCCTAATAACAAAACTTTGAAAACAAACACAAAGCCATTAAAAACCTCATAAAAACAGTGGGAAGCCTTGTGCTTCCACAAGGCCTGGTACCAAAACGTTACTGGGTCGAATTCCCAGTTGACATTCTTGGACAGAGACAATTTTGGAAGCAAGAACTAAGTAGGACGACATATAAAATTTCTTTTCACTTTTGAAGCTTGACAATTGGGAACAAATTTCATGTGAAATTAACTTTCCCCAATAAAAAATGGCTTGTTCCTTGACTATGAAATACAAAATATAAAGAGTCATCCAAGAAACAGTTGTTGTAGACTCATGTCCCGTTATTCTTGTAAACAACCACACAATTTCGTGGAATGGATTTCTAAATGAACTAACCTGCAAGCTTGTGATATCTTCAGGAACTATAATCAGGTCTTCCAATAAATGGGCAAGAGGTCCAACCCGTTATTATGCTTTGCTAGGAATTGTTTTCAATCTTCTCCTTTGAACGTCAATGTTGGCTCTGACATTCTTAACATTTGGCGGAAGACCTGAGGTGAAAAAGAAACATAAGAGTGGTCCCGCAATGGAATAATTCTTTTGTCTGAAATAAATTTGTCAGTGCACGAAGAGACTAGGTCCTTACAATCAAAAAATTCAAGGACACAGCTTGCTCGAACAATTCCAGAGGTCCAAATTACTTGGTTCTGGGTAGCAGGGGTTGAGTAATAAGAATATGCCTTGGACCACTAGAAGTTCTGGTCCTCACGCCTGAAGATGTTCACTGTATCTCCACAGAACTGTTGTCGAGTTGATGTCATAGGTTTATGAGAACATTGGTTTGCTCCAGACGATGGTTGAAATGAACAGTTAGAGTCGATAATGTAACTCTCTACTAAATCTTAGTTAAATGCTTATGAATGGGAAAGCTCCTCGAGCCTTCGCTAATTAATGACAATCTGTATGGGTGGTGCATGGTGAACTGTTAGCAGTAAATCTTACTTATTTCATATTTAGAAATGCGAAGGTGGCGGGTATGACGTAGAGAAATTAAGGATTGGAGGTTTCGTGAACGTGCCGAGGCAACGACGTGTGAATGACACTCCTTGATTTTGAAATCAACACTCGGAAGGGATAATATAACCCCCCGCAAATCTTGGTTTAATGCATATTAATAGGATATCTCCTCGGTCCTTTTGCCTATCAATGACAATCTATACGGTTCTTGCACGATGAGCTGTTAGAATTAAATGTCAGTAATTGCATATTTAGAAACAAGACATGTGTGTGTGTGTGTGTGTGTGTGTGTGTGTATTAAAACAATTTTTTTTCTTTTATTATAGACAAGTGCGAAGGTCACGGATACGGGGGAGATCAAGGAATGAATGGAAAGGTCTAAAAAGTAGTCGGACGTGATTCAAAATAGGGTTACGGGGATACTCAAGAGAGGCGAGTGTTCCACGGTCAAATTTTATGTATCGAAAATTTTGACTGCAAAATGTGTAAAACGAAAGAGAGCATGATGGGGCAGTTCAACGACCGGTTTGTATATTTGTGGAATTCCGGGAAAGTGGCTAAGTATGGAATGGGGAAACGGTCGAGCGGACTCGTTCTTGGAAGCGAGGATTGAAGTTTTCGTGAACGGACCAACCCGACAACACACAAATGACATTCCATGATGTTTGAAATTAATGCTTGCTATTTGCCAATTGCAAAAGGGCGCGGGCACAAGAAACAATGATTAGGAACTGGATATTTCTTGAACCCGCCAAACTGACGATCCACGGAAGAAATTCAAAGAAATGGTGAATTATGGAAATCGGATAGATGAGCTTCAAAATGGGGTGACAATAGTTCCACAGAAGATGTGAGGACCAGATGGTTAAATTGTATGTCTCGGAAGTTTTTAGTGCAAAATGTGTACCATGAAAGAGGGCATGATAGGTAGACCATGATATGGAAGACGGTATGATCTGAGTCCGGTTGTAAATTTGTATATCGTGGAAGTGACGGTATTGTTCACATGTCATGGAACAATAAAAGTCCAATCTAGAGCTCACCTACCGGGAATCCATGGTCGGAGAAGTGTCTGGGTATGAAATGGGGAAGAAGTTGATCGGTGTCATGATATAAGAGCACGAGTGCAAACCTGAACCCGCAAGTCCGCCCACGCACGCAGTCAATTTTTTTTGAAACAATGAATAAGTGACGAGAAAGATAAAATTAAGGGAAAAGAGAAACAAATATTTGGCTAAGTATAGAAGACAGAAAAGAAGGGCCAATATATTCACTTCTGTAATAGATATCCCATTTCCTGCCAAGATATATACTTGGAAAGAAGTGCGAAGTTGGCGGGCACAGAAAACAATGACTAGTAATACGATCCATGAGTTTACTTAGTTCTTGGTTGTACGCTGTATCTGTCAATTTGTATATCATAGAACTCTGAGTCATTTTTTTAGCCAGCCAGCCCACAAGTTCGACTGTCAATTTGTATAGTATGGAGCTCTGGGTGTTGTTTGTAGGACACATAACTATAGAGGAAATGCTTTTCTCTTTAATATAACTTATGTGACGCAAATGTAGTATGTGGCTCGTTCTAGCACTTTTCCATCCGTAAACAATGGCAATCTTGAGCCTGTCAGTCCTGGAGCCCATGTATCAATTTGTATATCGTGGAGCTCTGAATGTTGTTTGGAGGTCATGGAAAAATAGAAGTGCAATGTTGAGCCATCCGGCACAAGTCTGCAAGTCAATTTTTATATCTCGGAACTTTGGGTGCTACTTGTAGGACACAGAACAATAGAAGCCCAATTTAGACAAAGGGGAAGTGCTCGGTCGAAAAGTGTGAATCCGCCAACCCGCGAAGAAGGGGATTTTTGGAAGAAAAAAACGATTAAGTAACGAGGAAGAGAAATTACAGGGGATAAAAGAGTGGGAAAATATAAAGGCGGAGGGCAGTTTTCGTATGTGCGAATTGGTTTCAAGCAAGCCCCATTGTTGCAAAACCATCATTTTCTACTAATTGTCAGCAAATACTTTGTTGAAGATTAGATTTTATTGCAACGTGTGGGTGTAAGTGTGTTCTTGATACATTCTTCCAAGACTGTAACATATTAAATTAAGTATTAAACTTCATTTTCTACTAATTGTCAGCAAATGCTTTGTTGAAGATTATATTTTATTGCAACGTGTGGGTGTAAGTGTGTTCTTGATACATTCTTCCATGATTGTAACATATTAACTTAAGTATTAAACTTCTTGCATTATGGGTTGTTAGCATTAAAACTTAATAATTGCATGTCTAGAAACAAGAATGATGATTTTTCTGCAACATTGTACTTTGGTATTGCTATGTTCTATCTGCATTGCAAGTAGAATTGAACGTTGGTTCGAAACTGTGTGTAATCCATTTTTTGTTTGCATAAAAGCCTGGTGGATTGACGCAATACATTTTCATATAATTGTTAGATGCTCCGTCTTAAAACAAATTACCTAAGTAAATACAATATCAAAGAACTATGAGATCACCGAACCATGCCAATGAGAAGAGACGTTAAATCCAGAAAAGAACCAACAACAAAGACTCCAAGGCAAATTTTTTTAATAGCAAATCCATTTAAAAAAAAAAAAAACACCGAGTATTGTACATCTATCCTTAGAAATTAGACCCAATTCTTTGGTCCAAAACATTGAACGTATATGCCGCAAACATAGGCACGAGATTCGCAGTATGTGGGATCCTTGCAGTTTTCTCCTCGATGAATCATCCTGTGGTAAAATTGATAGTTTTCAAAAGCTTCCCATGGGGAAGTAGACAAAAAATGTTGTAGGGAAAATGGAATAGCCCTTAACTGAAAGTTAGGAGACAACTAGAAACTGCCTCTACACAGTCGAAAAAACTTCAGGGACACAGGTTGCACGTGCAATTTCAAAGGCCCAAATTAGTCCATTCTGGGTGGAAGGATATGACTAGTAGAAATATGGCTTGCACCAGTGGGAGTTCTGGTCCTCATTCCCGAAGATGTTAATTGTATATCCAAAGAAAAGGACAGTAGTCTCACAATTGAATATTTTTTTGGCTTGAAATATATCTCTGGGAGCATCAACGTATCATTTACTTACAGTGAAAGTCTTCCGCCTAGAACAGACTAATTTGGACCTCTGGAATTCCTACTTTCAAGCTGCAAAGAGGTTATTGCATTCAACATCGATTTATTTTCTGAAACTCCTTTTGGTGTTGTCAGGATCGCCATCACTGAGACGGGAAGTTCCACCCATTATGGTTGATTTCAATTTGGGCGCAGGAATGGGAACAGTCTCTACATTGCCATCATCCATTGTCGTATCATCGTTCATCAGATCATCTTCTTCCGGCTTGAAATCCATGACATCAACCTCTACGCTAGCCATCAATGCAACTGGGCAGGTTCTTTGAGCAGGCAAGGTTGCCTTGGAATTCTTTGGCTTGAAATATATCTCTCGGTGTACCAAGGGACCATCTCCTTTTTTGCTCCTGGGCGAAGGGAGATGGGTAGTAAGAATATGCCCTGGAATACTGGAACCTCTCGCCATTATGCCCAAATGTGTTTACTGTATCTGGACAGAACTACTGCCACAAGTTAACGCGAATTTTCGTTTTCTCTAGACGATGTTTGAAATGAAAATTGGGGAGGGATAATATAACCCCCCGTAAATTATGGTTTAATGCATATCAATGGAAGATCTCCTCGAGCCTTCGTTGATCAATGACAATATCCAAGGTTCGTGCAGAATGAGATGTTACCANNGGTGAAGAGAGATTAAGAATTAGATATTTCTTAAAGGCTCCAACCGACCAACACACGAAATAGATTGCATCATGTTTGAAACGAATACTTGGAAAGTGTTAGCACTCTGTAATTTTCCCAAGGCTGTGGAGGTAGTCACAAAGGTGACATCAAACCACTTGGAGTCCTGGATCTAGCCCTCCAAGACTCAGAGAGGGATCTCTCTGTCTGATCTAGATTTGTTTGCTAGGAATTTTGGGCTAGTTATTATTGTACAGATGTATGGTTTTTAAAATTGGTTGGATGGAACAGGAAAGGAGGTCCATTGGGCAATGGAGTCAAAGAGGCTTGATCCAATCAAGAAAAAATTTCTAGGGAAAACTCACAGGGAAAGATAGGCACCTTGTTGGATTCTTTGAAATTTTTGGATGATATGAAAGAAAAGGTGAGGAAAGAGGATTGTATCAGAGGAATTAAGAATTATGAAACTAACCATCTAGTAGAAAACACATAAATTATCCAAAGACAGAAATAGAGTGTATTTTAAAACAAATTTTGATTGTAACCTTTTTTTGAATAATTCATAAAGAAAACAGTATGCGAAAGGGAAAACATATTATAGAAGAGACACTTCACCAAAAATATATGCCACAGGAATCCTGAAAGCTTGACTGGTATCACTGAAATTTGATTTAAAGAGGCTCTGTGAGCTATTTTGCAAAAATTAAATCATGGTCCCCAACTGATAAACCATTTTACATTTGACTTATTACAATATATAGAACATACTCTCCCCAGGCTCAGGAGTTCGAATTCAACCACATCGGCCAAAAATATAAACAAATCCCTGAAAATATTGAATTGTCAGCCATGAAAGACGGGTCGAACTGCTGAAAAAAGGGGTCAACTCAAACATTTGTTTCTCCTCAATGGTGACACATGTGTATAAAATGAAAGATTTTATTGTATATGAGCATGTTATCGACAAAAACCTCTTTCGTTTTTTCCAAATTCATCTCCAGCTCTCCGAAACAACTCCGACAAAATCGGGACAGAAACAAGAAAAAATGAAAAACTGAAAAATAGGGCTCGAAGATGGCTTCGATTCTCCTTGCTCCTGGAATTTGTGTACGTTTTGGGAGAGGTTTTTGTTATTCAGGCTGTTCTGAACAAACACCTCTCTCGTATTTTAAAAAATCATCTTTGTCTGCCCGAAATCAACTTCGGAAACAGACTGGTCAAACTGGCAAAAAAGGTCGTTTTGTGAATTTGGGGGAGGGCGGTTTTGCAGGGGAAGGTGGTTTGCTCGGACCCCTTGAAGTGGTAAGTGGTATTGGGAGGGGGGGTCCGAGTTCACAAGGGGGTGACAAGTGTCCCTCCCAATACCACTTGCTCGGACCCCTAGGTATTGATGTGACGTGAGAAGGGGGGGTCCTAGTTGTAGGGGGGGGTGGAATTTGTTTGTTTTAATTTAATTTATGTTTTAATATTTAATTTTGTTTTGACTTTAATGTTATGTTTATTAATGGTTGTTTGTTTTATTAGTCCCTTCCAAAGAAGGGAATATAGCAATGATTTCCAGTCAAATTGAGTTGACTTATCAATTTTATTGGAAAAGTTTTGTAAAGTTTCTTAAAGTTTTAAAATTTTTAATTATTAAAATGATTTTTTTTTAAATTACTATATATATTTAGAATTTTGATATTTCAAATTGGCTAAGAAGACCAATGGGACTAATAAGCCCTGGTAGGAGGTGACTATTATAAAAAAATAATTAATAAAAAATAATTAAAATTTTAAAAAATCTGAATTTTGATATTGCAAATTGGCTAAGAAGACTGATGGGACTAATAAGCCCTAGTTGGAGGTGGCTGTTATAAAAAATTAATTAAAAATTTAAAAATTCTGAAAAATGCCATGTGTATAGCTTTGCATTAATAGTTCATTGACTAAGTTCTGGAAGAGAGTCGTGCTCATTAAATTAGATATCAATAACATTGGTTGCATTGATAGCTATGTCACCATTGCTTTCAATGAAAATGCCAATTGTTCCCATTCCGTATTTTTTACATCTTTCCCCACCGCCTCTACAGGAGGATATAGTTATCAAAGCCATGGAGTTACGTGTCTACAAGTCTACATTTTAGGCATTATAATATAATGCTCTGTAATGTCCCCCACCTCTTAGAGAGGTGATGAGGAGACTCAGTGGCCTGGGCACCCCCACTAGGTCA
>SNQJ01S0142708.1:9750-34348 GCA_010110895.2 Picea sitchensis
CGCAACTTCTGCAGATCTGACGGTTGTCGTCCTTTCGGGAAATTTGGATGGGATCCAACGGTCACTGGATCTCTGTCTTCCTTCTTCTCTGAAATCTCTTGCTGCGCGCGTTTTCTTCAATGCTGTTCCTCCTGAGCTTTTATCGTTCTTATCCCGCCATCTCCACTGTTGCCATTAATGACAACAATCATCAACACGCATTCGTTGCTTGTTCAATATTTTCCAACAGGTTATAGTTACAATCATGCAACTATAAAATTTCTCGGTGATTAACGACATTAGGTTATCCACTTCGGATGGTTAATGTAATGGTAGTTGGTTTCAACGTATAATCAGTATAGCAAGGCGATAGAAGTAACCCTAAGTAGGCCATCTGGGTCCCTTTCCATTAATTTTATGAGCAAACGATACAGGTCGGAACCCTCCTGCCTTAAAGGCCTGTCTGCAACATTTAAGGCACCCTGAGATAAGTCTAATCGATTCAGAGTTCAACTGGTGTTCCCAATGAAATGTCGACACTTTCCATTTATTCACATGGCCAAGTACGATTCCCACCCCTCACCATTACTCCATGCAAAAGGGTATTCCATAGCTTTCACTTTCATTCCGGTCTTGGCTTAGTGAAGGAGACTAGAACGTTCCAGACCAAACTCTGTTTTGGCTTCCGTCTTAGCATCGTGGTCATGTTTTTGTGATTCAAACCTTGTTCCAGGTGGGGAAGATCTTGGAAGAAAAACTTCTCGATGAGCCACTCTGTGCGAGGTAAGTTGACTTGACTGTCCTTTCGTTTTGCATTCAGGTCTTTCTATCTCATCAAGTAATTTTCTGCACACTCCAATTCCTGGTCAGTTCTTCAGTAGAGTTCTTGTTTTACATCGAGGTTACTGTAGTAAGAGGGTTCAGAGGTACCCTAGCAGGGTTTAGGTTTTCTCACAGTTTATCTCTTCCTCTGTACCAGACTTCTTGTCAAGGCCAAGCCATTTTACTCTTGTGGAAGGACTTATCACAGTGTCTGCTAAAATCGTGTATCCAAGATATTCTATTTTTAACTGAAATTTTGTTATTGGGTCTGGCTTCCTTTGTTGATTATCTTCCTAGTTGACAGATTTTATGACCGGGTTTTCCTTGCTTGGGTGCATAATAGACCTTTCGATATAGTGTTGATTTTGAAAAATTATGTGTTTAAATATTAAGTTCACTGGTGTTATTATATCGATTAGAGATGTCGTTCTAATGGCCGGAGGTGGTTTAATCCTTTCTTTTTATATTTGGATTGTTACATTGGATTTATATTTACCATTACTTTATGCTCATTATACGCATGTCATTCCTGCAATGTTTTCTTTTGGATTAAATACTCGTATTCATCACTAATGATGGGCCCCTTTGATGTGTGAGGGTACCCATCAGGGAGACACAGAATCCTCTTCCCCTTTCGGTCTAGGAGGCACACAATTTGGCGCAATGGTGAAGGGTATGAAACCCTCCATTACAACTAAGTACTTCATCGACTCCTTTCTAAATACGTTCTATTCTTAAAATGATCATATTATTTCTGTCGGATATTTTTTTTAATGTTTCACATTACTTCATGCAGGGTGCGATCACGCCGAAGCATGGTAATGCCCTCTTCACTCTTTCAAGAGGTATTCGGGTTCCAACTATAGTACCCCTCCGTCTAAGTTATTACGAGTTTACATGCACCGATGATCAAGGCTACGTCTTGTTCTTAATACTTTCAAGATCTTTGGTTTCCAAGTTCTGTATTAGTTGTTTAAGGGTACGCCCTAATTTGTATTAACAACTGGTACTTAGAAAGTGCGCCAAGCTTGTGCCTGGTTGGATTTGTGATATCTAGATAGTCGTTCCCTTTAAATAATATGAACATTATGTACTGAGTTTATTTGCTGTGGATATAAATGAAGTAACTGGTTTGGGTCTGACACTTTCTGTGTTTAACATCCTCCTCTATATTTCCAAAAACTAGTTTGTCAATATAGAGTTGAATTCATTTCTTGAATTATTCTAGTTAATTTCCCAGAAATCATATTATTATTAATTAAACTGTCATTCCCAATATGATTTAACTATGCACAGTATTATACCTATAGCTAGCACAGTAATAGTGTGTTTAAGGGGGTTTGTTTCCCACTGGCATATGCGAGGGCATTCATGACTTCCAAGTTTTCGTTTAAGTTCATGCACTTATTTCTGATGTAAAAGTAGTAGTGGTAGGAGTTTAACCCGAGCCTCATTTTTCCCCATTCGTAATTTAACTCATCAACCAGTTGCGTTAATGTTTTCATGGGAATCACATGCCTGTGGGACTCCATCCAGATTTTGGGTTTTAATGTCTTGGCTGGAAATAATGCAGGAAAATACACTTATCCAATTGAGGTTATGATAGGTCGAGAGTTTCAGAATTCATAATTGTTTTTCTCTCATATGATTACATTACTTGTTTATACCAGATACCCTGTCTTGTCCTGAATCAACATATTACACTGTAGCTACGATATGAAATTAATACTTACCTTCTGTCCTACTTCAACCATTGATCAAGCATTTTATCGGTCTTCTCACCAGAAATAAAATAGCTTTGTTTCTACGACAGAACTACTAAAACCATACTAAAGTACTTATACTCCAATTTTTCTATAATGGGGTCTGTGGAGTTTGCTGGATTATTTTCCTACGCATATGTTTTTATATATATAGTACCTGACTCTGTTATAGTCAGTTCACTTCAGCATCATTGTATCGCTTATAGAAAATACCCATTATACAATGTATCTCTTGTTCATAATATACCTGTACAGGTCTATATGCATATCGAATATAATCTCAGTATTACAGGGTGCATTTGCTTAGAGTTTGAACTTGTATATTCACTAGTGGAGATTCACTGTATATTATAGTCATCTATAGGAAATATAATTTGCCATAGATATTGGTACGCTTGGCTTCAATCACACTATGCCAACAATTTAATTTTCTTTTGTTCAACATAAATAATTGAGAAGATAGATGTAGACTATAGTCATTGAACATCCTTTGTCTAGGTTAATGAATGCATGCTAACTTTAAAGATTTCACTATGTCCATAACCAATTCACCCCACAGAGACAGAGATACTAAAATTCAGATACAGTAAATAACTTACAACAATTATACGATCATTAAAACAGATACTAGGAACCATTTCAGTACAAATTTAACATGTACAGTACCACAGATATAAAATCATTCAGATAGATAAGGGTTAGAGTAGCATATCTGAACTAAACTCACGGGAAGACAAAGGGAACAGTCACATTCCTCCCAACCATAGAACCAAGAAGCCAAGATCACTTGGACGGTTCACCCCTAG
Source organism: Picea sitchensis (assembly GCA_010110895.2). NCBI lineage: Eukaryota > Viridiplantae > Streptophyta > Pinopsida > Pinales > Pinaceae > Picea > Picea sitchensis. The sequence goes on from SNQJ01S0142708.1 coordinate 13,121, forward strand.
CCTGACCATGAGGCCATGAGGGAAAACTTGGAATTCCCTCCTCAACAATGTCCTTCAAACCAGTAATCCCCTCTTGCTTCACACTCATTCAGTGTTCATAACAGCAAGGAACACAAAATCAATAATTTCCTTTTCCAGCATACTTGGCAGTGTCCTGCCTCCTCACATATGCTTATTTATCCATTTGCCTAGGTCTTTTTCCCTCCTTTGGGAATTTTCGCAGCTTTCTAAATCCCTGATTTTTAGGGGTTGCCAATGGCCAAATGATTGATTTTCCACTTGTAAAAATCAGCGTAGAGGTAGTTCCAACATGTTCCCCTCTCATGGAGTCATGGCCAACTAAATTTAACATGGTTGTTCCATTTGTCCTCCTGCAATAAATATAAAATATTATGTTTTCATACAAGTCTCATAGTCAAATAGTTAGTTGGGTTAAATCAGGTCTCTGCCAAACAGTCATAGTAATTAATTACAATCATCAAATTCAAAATTCGAAATTGCCATAAACGACAAAATTTTTCCAAATTCGAATTTACTAAAAATGGAGTGAATTTTCAGCAGATTTAAATTTCAAAAATATTTAATTTTTTTGGGACGTCACATCCTTTCCCCCTTCAGTAAAACACTGTCCTCATTGTTCGTTCCTTTCTTGGAACATGATTGGATGAGATTTCTGCAAATCTCCCTCCAACTCCCAAGTGGCCTCCTTAGGACTAAAGTGCTTCCATTGCACGTTTACCTAAGCGATGGCTTTGTTCCGAAGTGTTATTTCTCTCTGGTCCAGAATGCACAGGGGTTCCACCTAGAACTCGCCTTTGGGCTCCACTTACAACAAGTTCCAATCAATCATATGAGTAGGGTCATGAATATACTTTTTCAACAAAGAAATATGAAATACATTATGAATTTTCAGATTGGCTAGGAGTGCAAGTTGATATGCTATGGGTCCAATTCGAGCTAGAATCTCAAAGGGTCCACAAAACCTGGGTTCCAGCTTGGCACAGTTTCCTAACTTCAACGAGCTTCTTCGGGCTTTGAGCTTCAAATAAACGTGGTCTCCCACTTGGAATTCCAAGTGTCTTCTTTTCTGATCTGCATAGCTCTTTTGTCTATCCTGTGCTTCTTTCAAATTCTGTTGTACCTTCCTTACCGTGTTTTCCATTTCTTGGAGCATCTCTGGTCCCACCATGAGTCTATTAGCTAGGTTATCCCAGCTAATTGGAGTCATACATTTTCTTTCGTACAGTATTTCGAAAGGGCTCAATTTAGACGAAGTTTGGTATCCATTATTATATGCAAATTCTACCAAGTGTAGATAATCTTCCCACTTGTTTGGTTTTGTTCCTACGTACATGTGGAGCATATCCTCCATGATTTGGTTTGTCCTTTTGGTTTTTCCATCCATTTGTGGGTGATAACTCGTATTGAAATTCAAGTTAGTATTTAGCCCTACAAATAATTCCTTCCAAAAGGCGGATGTGAATTTTACGTCTCAATCTGAAATCACCATTTTAGGAATACCATGCAGTCTAAAAATTTCTTTCATGAATATTTCAGCAATGTTTATATCTTTAAAAGTAGACTTTACAGGAATAAAGTGTGTAGACTTACTAAGTTTATCGATTACAACCATAATATAATCGTTCTGTTTCTGGGTTTTAGGAAAACCTGTTATAAAATCTAGCGATATGGTCTCCCACTTCCATTCTGGTACTGGTAATGGCTGTAATAGGCCGGATGGATGTTGGTGTTTGGCCTTAACCTGCTGACAATATTGGCACCTAGCCAAGTATTCTGCTATTTCGCCCTTCATATTAGGCCAATAAAATAGTTTTCTAAGTGTTGTTATCATTTTTTGGTAACTTGGGTGGCCATAATATAGTTTTTTATGCACTTCGTCCAAGACTGTTAGTTTTAACTCTACAGAATCTGGTAAGTAAAGCCTGTTTTTAAAGCGTAGTAGTCCCTTCTTGTCGATACTTAGATCCGTTTTATCTGAGTTTGTGATACTGTTCTGTAATTTTTCCATTAACTTAGTGTAATTTTCGTCGTTAATACATGTTGTCCTTATCCTTTGTTCTAGATCACTTTCGGACCTATTGATGCTTATCTCATATATCACATGGACTTTTCTTCTTAAAGCGTCTGCTACTTTATTTTTCTTACCCTTGATATGTCTGACCTCAAAGTCGAATTCACTTAAGAAGGCTAGCCACCTTGCTTGTCTTGCATTAAGATCTGGTTGGTTAAACAGATATTTCACCCCGCTATTATTCGTTAATAGTAGGAATTTTTTGCCCATTATATAGTGTTGCCACATTTTTAAGGCGTGTATTACTGCTGCTAATGATAAGTCATGAGTGACATAATTTCGCTCGTGTTCCTTTAATTTATGGGACTCATAACAAATAATGTGTCCTTCCTGAGTTAGGACACCACCTAGTCCTTCTTTACTTGCATCCACACATACCATGAAGTCTTTATCGGGGTTTGCTACCTTCAATATGGGTGCAGTTGTCAATAATCCCTTCAGTTTTTTAAAACTGTCTTGGCACTTCTCTGACCAGTTAAACTTGGTTCCTTTCTTTTGTAATGATGTGATAGGGTAGCCTATTTTGGAAAACCCTTCTATAAACCTGCGGTAATATCCGGTGATTCCCATGAACGACCATATATCTGCTACATCCTTAGGCACTGGCCATTCCATAATGGCTTTTGTCTTTTTCGGTTCTACGACAATGCCTTTTGCTGAAATCACATGTCCTAGATACTGTATTTCTTTCTGATATAAGTCACACTTATCAAATTTGGTGCACAGTTTGTGTTTGCTCAATGTTTGTGTTAAGCCTTAATATTGGATCATTGCCCCTTAATTGGGGCATATTATATTGGTAATTTTATTTTATTTATGTCATCTTTAGGCCATTAGTTGTAATTATACCTCCTAGTCTCCTATATATACCAAGGAGACATTTTCATTTTGATTCATCTTGTACTTGAACATTTAAGTGGGGTAAAAGGAGGTTTCCCCCTCGAAGAGGCTCATTATCTGAAATTATCTCCTTTCCAAGGAGTTGAGTACTTTTCCTGAGGTTTTTCTATGCTATATTGATGTTTGGTTCTTAACATATGGTATAAGAGCTCAAGGTCTTGGGGTTTTTCTGCTACATCTGAGACACCGTGGAATTTTTCCTATAACTTGTTTTCTACAATGTTTCAGAAGGAACGTATTGGAGGATGTTTAGTAGAGGGAACAAGGTACGTTGGGTTCAAAATTCATCTCTTGAGGCCTTATACTTTCAGAGATACAGCCTGTACAAGATAGGGTTCTGAAATCATCCTGAAATGAGTCATTGCAGATTTTTTGCTATAAACAATTTTCTGTAACATTTCAGACCCTGAAATCTGGAGGCCATTTACAAAAATTAGTAAGGTATCTATGGTAAAAATTTCAGCTTCTGGGTCATCTTAAATTTGTAGATACACCTTGTGTAAGATAGGGTATCTGACTAGTCCTATTGACTAGTGTCAAGAAGGTGTTCCAGGTAAAACCATCATAACTTCTTGCTAGAGTATCCAAATTGAGTGGGACTAGTTTCATTGGATCATGGATAGTCTGTAGTATCTTGGGTGTGAGTTTTAGAATTTGATATCAATTATTTTGTGCGAGGCATGCTATACAAGTGAGATCTCCTGGAAAGGCCAAAAATCAACAAGTTGTGAGGAAGTTACCGTAAATTCCACTTGGCACATCCAATTTTGATCAGACCTGTGGCATTGCAGAGAAGAAATATCAGAGAACTACCTAAAAGAAAGTTTCATACCCAGAAGGGCCGAAACATGGGATATAGAACAGAATAAACATTGTCGAGCAGAACCGCCTCAAATTCAAGATTCAAAAGTGATACTTGGCCAACATGGCACCAAAAATGGGACCTTCTACACCAAATAAGCCTCAAGAAAATCCTAATTGGACTCTTGATGAAGGTGAAGAAATGCGTAGGGACATAAATGAACTACAAAAGAAGATGGATTCAATGGAAGCTAAGTTGATGGATTCAATAGAACTTAAGTTGGATACTAAGATGGATGGCTTAAAAGGGGAGATCATGGAAGTATTGAAAAATTTCGTAACAGAGAAGACACCCGAAAGTTAAAATGCATCCCATGAAATTCATGATGAGGACAAAAGGAAGGTGAATCAATAATGGAAAAACTCCAACTTTGGTTTGAAGACCAACCACGTTCCTAAGATTGATATGAGGAAGTTTGATGGCAAGGAACCAATCACAAGGATACTTCAGATGGAGCAATTATTTGATCTCCATAATGTGCCACATACACAAAAGGTACGAAATGCTTCTTTATATTTAGAACCTCATCAATTTGTTTGGTATCGATGGCTTTGTTCTCGCAAATCCCTTGTTTCTACTTTTCGTCACTTGAACAATTTCACGGAGAAATGATAACACACTATGAGGATACAAGGAACAATACCTTCTTTTAATAATTGATAAATCTCAAGCAAAGGGGTTTAGTTATCGAGCACATTGAGAGCTTCAAAGATTGAATATAAAAGGTAACGAATATTCGAGATGAGCACATGATTGATTTATTCATAGGAAATTTAAGGAATAACATTCAACATGAGGTTTGCCTTTGGAACCCAAATCATTGGAGAATGCATTTAAGATTGGCAGAAATGTTGAAAGTAAGAAATATGGCTATGGCTACTAGAAGGACCCTATCACATTGTAGAGAGTGCAATGCTCCTTCTATAAAACTTACCTCAAACTACAAGGTTGACACCTCAACAATTGGAGGAAAAGAAAGAAAAAGGTTTATCTTTAATTGTGGCGGCAAAATGCGATCAAGGGACATAAGTGTGGTGAGAAGAGAATTATTCTACATGGTGTGAAAGGAAGAAAGAACAAAGAACAAAGAACCATCTCAAAGGCAACGTGGAAGCAATTGCATGCGAAGTTGACTCCACGATATGGAGTGTATCTTGATTAGTGAGTAGCACTCCTCAAACCCTCAATATCGAAGGATACATCAAAGAAAAAAGGTAATAGTCTAATTGATTAAGTAGTACTCATAATTTCATTCACTATAAAATTGACCAAAGATCTCAATTGCTGTATATTTGATGCGAGTTTCAAATAATGATTAGGATGGAGGAACTATCAATTTCTTTCGAAATGCAATGAATCAATCTTACTGTGTGGGAACATGTAATGAATAGTCCGATGATTGCTATACCCATGGTGGTGCAGATGTTGTATTAGAATCAATGGTTATAATCATTAGGAGCAATGACTTTTAACTTTCAAGAACTTTTAATGAAATATTCATTAGAAGGAAAAACTCGTGAGTTAAAAAGAGGTATCCTGAGGAAGCCGTTAATTGATAAGCTCTAATGTATGACAAAATTATTGAAAAGGGGCATCAAAGCATTGTGCACAACTATTGCTCACTAGATGTTCAAACATCTAAAAGCCATCTATTCCTCAAGATCTCAAAGGATCATTGATAAACATTCAAAGTATTTGAAGATATTTCCAAGGGTCTCCACCCATGAAATCATGATCATGGAAATTCACCTAATTCTTGGGAGTATTTCTCAGCAGAGTAGGCCATCTGAGATACCCATGCATGAGGAAAGGTGAAATTGGTATGGTTGAAAATGTTAAGTGACATTATGGAACCTAATAAAGTTCTTACTCTACCGATGGTAATGGTATTCAAGAAGATGGCTCATGGTGTATGTGTCAGTTATAGAGAGCTCAACAAGATCACTATTAAAGATAAGTTTCCATTCGCGTCAATGATGAATTGTTAGATGAACTAAATGGAGCAATCTATTTCAAAAATCAGATCTCCATTGGTATCATCGAGATAGAATGAAGGAAAGAAGATATCCCAAAATAGCATTCGAACTCATGAGAGCCATTATGAATTTTGGTCATGCCTTTTGGCCTTACAAATGCACCTTCCATTCAAAAGGGTTGATGAATTCCATTTTCAAGCCCTTCCTTCAAATTGTGTTAGTATTTTTGATGATATATAATCTATAGCTAGTCTTGGGAGGATCATGTCTGACATGTTGACAAGTGCTAAAACTACTAAGGAGCAACAACATATGCCAAACCATCAAATGTTTCTTTGGAGTAAAGAGGTATAATATTTGGGTCATGTGTATCTCATGAAGGTGTCGAGGTAGACCCTAACAAGATTAAGGCCATGATGGACTGGCCAATTCTAAACATTAAAAATCTTAGAGGATTTTTGGGTTTTGATATACCCCATAAGTTTGTTAGGAACTATGGAAGAATAGAAGCACCTTTAACGACACTAACTAAGAAGGATGCATTTTTCATGGAATCCAGAGGCAATCAAAGCTTTTGAACAACAAAGAGGTGATGTGTAAAGCTCACGTCTTGACCACCCCAGACTTCCACAATAACCTTTATTGTTGAATGTGATACCTCGGGAAATGGAATTCTTTGTTGTCCTAATGCAAGAAGGCCCATAGTTTTGAAAGTCGACCACTCAAAGGGGAAGGGACTTACAAACCCATTTGTGAGAAGAAATGATGGCAATACTACATGCATTGAAGAAATGGTGTCCTTACTAATAGGTAGGCACTTCAAGATCAAAACGGATCATGATATTAGTCTTAAATACCTCTTGGAACAAAGATTATCTTTGGAAGAACAACAAAAATAGGTAATAAAGATGACTGGGTTATGATTTTGAAATCATCTATAAAAGGAAACAAATGTTCGTAGCGGATGTATTCTCAAAAGAAATGATGAAGATGTTGAAGGCCTTTCTTTGTGCTATCTCGATCATTCAACACGATTGGATAATAGAAGCAAGGATGAATGGAAAAATGGCGAAAAAGGTGTGGACTCTCATTCAAAGGGATTTAATGAGGATTCCGGTGCATAAGATACATTTAGATGGAAAAATGATTCACTATGGTACCAGTCCTTATATTTATGTAAGAACTCATAACTCAAACAAAAGGTACTATTGGAATTGCACACCTCTCACGATGGGAGGGCATTCGAGATTTTTTGAAAACCTACCATAGAGTCAAAATTTTTTTGGGATGGCCTTAAAACTAATGTTCAAGGTTTGTGGCGGGAAATGTGTGGTTTGCCAACAAAATAAGGTGAAACAATTGAACCCCAGGTCTTTTTACAACCATTATCCATCCCAAGTCCACGGCGGGAGGAGGTTTCCATGGATTTTCATAGGGTTACCAAAGTCTAAGGAAAGAATTGTCATCGTAATTTGATTGTTCATAGACTAATAGTATGCACACTTTGTGCACTCTCTCTTCCCTTCAAAACTAGTACATTTTCCACATTCATGGAGATAGTTCAAAGATACATGGCAGCCCAAGATTATTGTGAGTGGTAGAGATCCCATCTTCAGCGGACATTTTGAATGAAATTATTTTCTTGTTTGGGTACTCAATTGGCTCATAGCTCATCTATCATCCTCAATTTGATGGGAAAACCGAGATAGTGAGCAAATTTCTAGAAAACTTCGTTAGATTTGCTTTGTCTCGATAAGCAAACCTGATAGTTCAAATGGTTACCCTTGGCCAGAATGGTGGTATAACACTTCCTTTCATACCTATGAAATGACACCATTTATGGAGACATGGATACCACCCTCCTTCCATCACTTCTTCTTCTCTAAAAAGAAAAATCTGAGTTCAAGCGATGGAATATCACATCAAGAATCAGCAACAAGTTCTCCAAATCTTAAAGGACAACGATGATGGCACAAAATGTCATGAAACAACAAAGCAAATCAACATCATAGTGAAAGAAGTTTTGAAGTAGAGTTAGGGTGTTTTAAAGACTAAAACCATACAAGCTGGTCCCTCAAGCAAGCTAAGAAGAATGTAGAATTATCACCAAAGTACTATGAACCTTATAAGGTGTTGCAAAAGATTGGTACTATGACGCCTGATTAGGCTGCATCTTCGCTAGTGCACCCAATTTTCCATGTTTCATGCTTAAAGGTTATAGGTGACAAGATCGGTTCAAACTATATTTCGAGAACTTGATGAGGAAGGAAAAATCATATTGAACTGAAATATCCATAGCTAAAATTCACCGGTTGAGGAATAGATCCATTTGAGTATCTCATTAAATGGAGAAACTAATATTTGAAGATTCCATGGGAAGATGAGTCTTTTATATAGAAAGCATCCGAGTTACTCAAGCATTGAGGACAACACTTTTCTCCGAGGGAGGGTATGTTAAGCCCTAATATTGCCTCATTACCCCTTAATTGGGAGCTATTATAATAGTAATATTATTTATTTATGTCGACTTTAGGCCATTAGTTGTAATTATACCTCTAGTCTCCTATATATACCAAGGAGACGTTTTCATTTGAATCATCTTGTACTTGAACATTTAGAATGAGGTAAAGAAGGTTGACCCCTCGAATAGGCTCATTATCTGAAATTATATCCCTTTCAAGAAGTTGGGTACTTTTTCTGAGGTTTCTATGCTATATTGATGTTTTGGTTCTTAATGGATTTTGGAGAACTATCCTTAAGTGTTCATCATGTTCCTCTTATGTTTTTGAATAGACTAGAATATTGTCGAAAAATACTACCACGAACTTGTCTAAGTATTGGTAATCTTGTTCATGGAGACACATAAATGTAGTTTGGTGTGTTAGTGAATCTAAAAGGTATGACTACAAATTAGTAGTGTCATATCTTGTCCGAAAAGTTGTTTTCTTATGTCCTCGTCTTTTATCCCAACGGTATTAACGGTCGTAAATCCAACTTTTGAAAAGATCTTGGCCCCACCTGCTTGATCAAACAAGTCATTTATCCAAGGTAAGGGTGTTGTTCTTAATAGTCATATTTTTCAGTTGTCTATAGTCGATACATAATCTTAGATCTTGTCTTTCTTTTCACAAGGGACTAGTGCCCCCATGATGAGATAACACAGATGCGATATACTCTTTGTCCAATAATTCTTATAGTTGGATTTTTAGTTCTGTCAATTATGGTAGACTCATTTGGTGTTTTTTGAGATAGGGGCTGAACCGGATAGTAGGTATATGTAGAAGTCTATTTCCCTTATAGGATGTAATTTCGGTATCTCATCCATAAACATGTCTCCGAAGTCACGTGGGACAAAAAAGTCTTCTAGTTTTGGCTTATCATATTTTCCTAGCAGATTAGATTGCTTGGATGGCATAAACTTGACATCCCTTTCTCGCTACATTTCTTGAGTTGCATTGTTGAAACTTTTGTCGTGATGCAGGTTTTATTTCTGTGGGCTGTTATATGATTGCCAAATCGTCCTTATAGCTAAAGTATCTTTGTATAGCAATCCAATACTGCTTTGCGTTGTTTAACCAATCCATCCGATAATCATATCATAATATCCTAGTGGTAGGATGTTCAAATGGATGTTTATATTTTGACCATATAAGTTGAACTCACAATCTAGAACAAACTCAACTACTTTTGTTTTAGTACCCGATCGGCTAAGTGTACAAGCCATGATTTTGCATGCTTGAGTTTCTTAAGTTTGTTTGACTTCATCACATTAGGTGTAATATAACTTAAAGTAGCTCAAGGGTCAGTGAAAACATAAGTTCCGTATCATTGATTTTGCAATAGATTTCACCACACTAGAGGCTGGTGGTCATTTGTCGACCATCTATGTTTGCGGTTATCAATGTGAAGCCATACATCCTTGTCGGGCTTCTTGCAGATTATGAACAACAGTTATGTTTGTTGAACTTCGAGATGTGGGCAGTTCACTCCTTAGTCAGAGGCTCTCCACGGCCGGAATACTTTAATGGCTGCATGAAGGTGTCCCCAAACCTTTTCCTTCCAAGGTTTAAAGTTTTACCACTACCTTGCGTATCGCTAATTGTACAAGCCATGATTTTGCATGCTTCAGTTTCTTAAGTTTGTTTGACTCTGCCACATTAGGTGTAATATAACTTAACGTAGCTCCAGGGTCAATTAAAACATAAATTCGAGTATCATTGATTTTACCTTCGATTTCCACCACCGAGGACTGGTGGTCAGCTTGTCGACCATCTATGGCTGCAGTTATCCAATGTAGGCTTCTGCCCACGTATCCCACTGTCGAGGCTTCCTGCAGATTATGAACAACAGTTATGTTTGTTGAACTCAGATGTGGACAGTTCCTCCTTAGATGAGGCTCTCCACATTCAGAATACTTTAATGGCTCGCGGGAGCTGTCTCCAAACTTCTTCATTCCTAGGTTTACCAGTTTTCCACTACCTTGCGTATTCGGGTGATTGGAGTGAAAATCCTTTCTCAGAAAAATTTTTGCTGTATTCCAATACGGAGCTGGTTGGTACCCCTTCTTCCACTGGTTCATTCAATCTTGTTTCTTATCCTTCTAGGCTTTGGGAAACTCTACCCACCGTTTATACTGATTGTAGCACATTCATGCTTTCTTGAATACTTCGCTCAAGGATTTGGGGTTGTCAAACTCAATTTTGTCGGACATTTTTTTTAATGTTTCACATTACTTCGTGCAGGATGTGATCACACCGAAGCATGGGAATGCCCTCTTTACTCTTTCAAGAGGTTTTCGGGTTCCAACTACAATACCCCACCATCTAAGTTATTATGATTTTACATGCACCGATGATCAAGGCTACGTCTCGTTCCCAATACTTTGAAGATCTTTTGTTTCCAAGTTTTGTATTAGTTGTTTAAGGGTATGCCCTAATTTGTATTAATAACTGGTACTTAGAAAGTGCACCAAGCTTGCGCCTAGTTGGATTTGTGATATCTAGACAACCGTTCCATTTAAATAATATGAACACTATGTATTGAGTTTATTTGCTGTGGATATAAATGAAGTAACTGGTTAGGATCTGACACTTTCTATGTTTAACATCCTCCTCTATATCTCCGAAAACTAGTTTGTCAATACAGAGTTGAATTCATTTCTTGAATTATTCTAGTTAATTTCCCAGAAATCTTATTATTATTAATTAAACTGTCATTCCCAATATGATTTAACTATGCACGGTATTATACCTATAACTAGCATAGTAATAGTGCATTTATGGGGGTTTGTTTCCCAATGGCATATGCGATTGCATTCATGACTTCCAGGTTTTCCTTTAAGTTTGTGAACTTATTTCTGATATAAAAGTAGTAGTGGTAGGAGTTTAACGTGAGCCTCGTTTTTCCCCATTCGTAATTTAACTCATGAACCAGTTGCGTTAATGTTTTCGTGGGAATCCCATGCCTGTGGGACTCCATCCAGATTTTGGGTTTTAATGTCTTGGCTGGAAATAATGCAGGAAAATACACTTATCCGATTGAGGTTATGATAGGTCGAGACTTTCAGAATTCGTAATTGTTTTTCTCTCATATGATTACGTTACTTGTTTATACCAGATACCCTRTSTTGTCCTTAATAAAMATATTACAYTGTAGCTATGCTATGCAAKTAATACTTACCTTTTGTTCCTACTTCAKCCATTGATCAAGCATTTTATCAGTCTTCTCACCAGAAATAAAATAGCTTTGTTTCTACGACYKAACTACTAAAACCATACTAAGGTACCTATACTCCAATTTTTCTGTAATGGGGTTTGTGGAGTTTGCTGGATTATTTTCCTACGTATATGTTTTTATATATATATAGTACCCGACTCTGTTATAGTTGGCTCACTTCAGCATTATTGTATCGCTTATATAGAATACCCATTATATAATGTATCTCTTGTTCATAATATACCTATATAGGTTTATATGCATATCGAATATAATCTCAGTGTTACAGGGTGTATTTTCTTAGAGTGTGAACTTGTATATTCACTAGTGGAGATTCACTGTATACTATAGTCATCTATAGGAAATATAATTCGCCATAGATATTAGTATGCTTGGCTTCAATCACACTATGCCAACAGTTTAATTTTCTTTTGTTCAAAAGAACTAATTGAGAAGATAGATTTAGACTGTAGTCATCGAACAACCTTTGTCTAGGTTAATGAATGCATGCTAAATTTAAAGATTTCACTATGTCCGTAACCAATTCACCCCATAGAGATAGAGATACTGAAATTCATATACAGTAAATAAATTGCAACAACTATACAATCATTAAAATAGATACTAGTAACCATTTCAGTATAGATTTAACATGTACAGTGCCACAGATATAAAATTATTCAGTTAGATAAGGGTTAGAGTAGCATATCTGAACTAAACTCGCGGGAAGACAAAGGAAATAGTCACGTTCCTCCCAACCATAGAACCAGGAAGCCACGATCACTTGCACGGTTCACCCCCTAGCCTGACCATGAGTCCATGAGGGAAAACTTGGAAGTCCCTCCTCAACAATGTTCTTCAAACCAGTAATCCCCTCTTGCTTCACACTCATTCAGTGTTCATAATAGCAAGGAACAAAAAATCAATAGTTTCCTTTTCCAACATACTTGGTAGCATCCTGCCTCCTCACATATGCTTATTTATCCATTTGCCTAGGTCTTTTTCCCTCCTTTACGAATTTTCACAGCTTTCTAAATCCCTGATTTTCAAGGGCTGCCAATGGCCAAATCACTGATTTTCCACTTGTAAAAATCATCCTAGAGGTAGTTCCAACATGTTCCCCTCTCATGGAGTCATGGCCAGCTAAATTTAACATGGTTGTTCCATTTGTCCTCCTGTAATCAATATAAAATATCCTGTTTCATACAAGTGTCATAGTCAAATAGTTAGTTGGGTCAAATCAGGTCTCTGCCCAACAGTCATAATAATTAATTACAATCATCAAATTTGAAATTCGAAATTGCCATAAATGGAAAAAATTTCCCAAATTCGAATTTACTAAAAACGGAATGAAGTTTCAGCAGATTTAAATTTCAAAAATATTTAATTATTTTGGGACATCACATCCTTTCCCCCTTCAGTAAAACACTATCCTCAGTGTTCGTTCCTTTCCTGGAATAGGATTGGATGAGATTTCCACAAATCTCCCTCCAACTCCCAAGTGGCCTCCTCAGGACTAAAGTGCTTCCATTGCACCTTTACCTGAGCGACGACTTTGTTCCTAAGTGCTATTTCTCTCCGGTCCAGAATGCGCAGGGGTTCCACCTAGAAATCACGTTCGGGATCCACCTACACCAAGTTCCAATCAATCATATGAGAAGGGTCATGAATATACTTTTTCAATAAAGAAATATGAAATACAATATGAATTTTTAGATTGGCTAGGAGTGCAAGTTGATATGCTATGGGTCCAATTTGAGCTAGAATCTCGAAGGGTCCACAAAACCTGGGTGCCATCTTGGCACAGTTTCCTAACTTCAATGAGCTTCTTCGGGCTTTGACCTTCGAATAAACATGGTCTCCCACTTGGAATTCCAAGTGTCTTCTTTTCTGATCTGCATATCTCTTCTATATTTCCTGTGCTTCTTTCAAATTCTGTTGTACCTTCCTTATTGTGTTTTCCATTTCTTGGAGCATCTCTGGTCCCACCCTGATTCTGTCAGCCGGGTTATCCCAGCTAATTGGAGTCATACATTTTCTATCGTACAGTATTTCGAAAGGGCTCAATTTAGCCAAAGTTTGGTATCCATTGTTATATGCAAATTCTACCAAGTGTAGATAATCTTCCCACTTGTTTGGTTTTGTTCTTATGTACATGCAAAGCATATCCTCCATGATTTGGTTTGTCCTTTCGGTCTGTCCATCTGTTTGTGGGTGATAACTCGTACTGAAATTCAAGTTAGTATATATCCCTGCAAACAATTCCTTCCAAAAGGCGGATGTGAATTTTATGTCTGTATCTGAAATCACCATTTTAGGAATACCATGCAGTCTAAAAATTTCTTTCATGAATATTTCAGCAATGTTTATAGCTTTAAAAGTAGACTTTATAGGAATAAAGTGTGAAACTTACTAATTTTATCAATTACAACCATAATATAATCATTCTGTTTCTGGGTTTTAGGAAAACCTGTTATAAAATCCGACGATATGGTCTCCCACTTCCATTCTAGTACTGGTAATGGCTATAATAGGTCGGCTGGATGCTGGTGTTCGGCCTTAACCTGCTGACAATCTTGGCACCTAGCCAAGTATTCTATTGTTTTGCCCTTCATATTAAGCCAATAAAAAAGTTTTCTAAGTGCTGTTATCATTTTCTGGTAACCTGGGTGGCCAGAATACAGTTTTTAATGCACTTCATCCAAGACTGTTAGTTTTAACTCTGCAAAATCTGGTAAGTAAAGCATGTTTTTAAAGCATAGTAGTCCCTTCTTGTCAATACTTAAATCCGTTTTATCTGAGTTTGTGATACTGTTCTGTAATTCTGCCATTACCTTAGTTTAATTTTCGTCGTTAATACCTACTATCCTTACCCTTTGTTCCAGATCACTTTTGGCCTTGCTAATGCTTATCTCGTATATCCCATGGACTCTTCTACTTAAAGCATCTGCTACTTTATTTTCCTTACCCTTGATATGTCTTACCTCGAAGTCGAATTTGCTTAAGAAGGCTAGCCACCTTGCTTGTATTGCATTAAGATCTGTTTGGTTAAACAAATATTTCACCCCGCTATTATCCGTTAATAGTAGGAATTTTTTGCCCATTATGTAGTGTCGCCACATTTTTAAGGCGTGTATTACTGCTGCTAATTCTAAGTCATGAGTGACATAATTTCACTCGTGTTCCTTTAATTTCCAGGACTCATAACAAATAACGTGTCCTTCCTGAGTTAGGACACCACCTAGTCCTTATTTACTTGCATCCACACATACCGTGAAGTCTTTATCAGGGTCTGCTACCTTCAATATGGGTGCAGTTGTCAATAATCCCTTCTATTTGTTAAAACTGTCTTGGCATTTCTCTGGCCAGTTAAACTTGGTTCCTTTCTTTTGTAATGATGTGATAGGGTAGGCTATCTTGGAAAACCCTTCTATAAATGCGCAACAATATCCAATGATTCCCATGAATGACCGTATATCTGCTACATCCTTAGGCACCGACCATTCCATAATGCCTTTTGTCTTTTCTGGGTCTACAACAATGCCTTCTGCTGAAATCACATGTCCTAGATATTGTATTTCTTTCTGATAGAAGTCACACTTATCAAATTTGGCGTACAGTTTGTGTTTCCTCAACGTTTGCAGAACTATCCTTAAGTGTTCATCATGTTCCTCTTCTGTTTCTGAATAGACCAGAATATCGTCGATAAATACTACCACGAACTTGTCTAAGTATTGACTGAAAATACTGTTCATCAGACACATAAACGTGGCTGGTGCGTTAGTGAGTCCGAAAGGTATGACTATGAATTCATAGTGTCTATACCTTGTCCGAAAAGTTGTTTTCCTTATGTCCTCGTCTTTTATCCTAACATGATGATAACTGGATCGTAAATCCAACTTTGAAAAGATATTGGCCCCACCTACTTGATCGAACATATCATTTATCCTTGGTAAGGGGTATTTGTCCTTATTAGTCATTTTGTTTAGTTGTCTATAATTGATACATAATCTTAGAGTACTGTCTTTCTTTTTCAAAAAGAGGATTGTTGCCCCATGGTGAGACACTGGGTCTGATATACTCTTTGTCCAATAATTCCTGTAACTATACTTTTAATTCTGTCAGTTCTGGTAGACTCATTTAGTAAGGCACCTTTGAGATAGGGGATGAACTTGGTAGTAGGTCTATGGAGAAGTCTATCTCCCTTCTAGGAGGTAATTATGGTATCTCATCCACAAACATGTCTTTAAAGTCGCATAGGACAACAAATTCTTCTAGTACTTTTCCTGAGGTTTTTCTATGCTATATTGATGTTTGGTTCTTAATAGTTTGCAGAACTATCCTTAAGTGTTCATCATGTTCCTCTTCTGTTTTTGAATAGACTAGAATATTGTCGAAAAATACTACCATGAACTTGTCTAAGTATTGACTGAAAATACTGTTCATCGGACACATAAACGTGGTTGGTGTGTTAGTGAGTCTAAAAGGTATGAATACGAATTCGTAGTGTCCATACCTTGTCCGAAAAGATGTTTTGCTTATGTCCTCATCTTTTATCCTAACTTGATGATAACCAGATCGTAAATCCAACTTTGAAAAGATCTTGGCCCCACCTACTTGATCGAACATATCATTTATCCTTGGTAAGGGGTATTTGTTCCTAATAGTCATTTTGTTCAGTTGTCTATAATCAATACATAATCTTAGAGTACTGTCTTTCCTTTTCACAAAGAGGACTGGTGCCCCGCATGGTGAGACATTGGGTCTGATATACTCTTTGTCCAATAATTCCTGTAACTGTATTTTTAATTCTGTCAGTTCTGGTAGACTCATTTGGTAAGTTGCCTTTGAGATAGGGGCTGAACCCGGTAGTAGGTATATGGAGAAGTATATCTCCCTTCTAGGACGTAATTCTGGTATCTCATCCATAAACATGTCTCTGAAGTCATGTAGGACAACAAAGTCTTCTAGTTTTGGCTTATCATCTTTTCCTAGCAGATTCGTTACTTGGATGGCATAAACTTGACATCCCTTTATCATACATTTCTTGAGTTGCATTGCTGAAACTTGTCTGACTAATACCGATTTTGATATACCTTGGGCTATTCTAATAGTGCCAAAATCGTTCTTATAGCTAAGTATCTTTGTATAGCAATCTAGTACTACTTTGTGTTGTTCCAACCAATCCATCCCGATAATCATATCGTAAGATCCTAGTGGTAGGATGTTCAGATGGGTCTTTACATTTTGACCATCTAAGTTGAACTCACAATCTGGAACAAACTCAACTACTTTTGTTTTAGTACCAATCGCTAATTGTACAAGACATGATTTTGCATGCTTCATTTTCTTAAGTTTGTTTGACTCTGCCACATTAGGTGTAATATAACTTAACATAGCTCCAAGATCAATTAAAACATAAATTCGAGTATCATTGATTTTACCTTCGATTTCTACCACCGAGGACTGGTGGTCATCTTGTCGACCATCTATAGCTGCATTTATCCGATGTAGGCTTCTGCCCATGTATCCCACTGTCTAGGCTTCCTACATATTATGAACAATAGTTCTGTTTGTTGAACTCAGATGTGGATAGTTCCTCCTTATATGAGGCTCTCCACATTCTAAACACTTTAATGGCTCATGGGAGTTGTCTCCAAATCTCTTCATTCCTAGGTTTACTGGTTTGCCACTGCCTTGTGTATTCGGGTGATTGGAGTGAAAATCCTTTCTCGAAAAACTTTTGTTGTATTCCAATATGGAGCTGGCTGGTACCCCTTCTTCCACTGGTTCATTCGATCTTGTTTCTTATCCTTCCAGGCTTTGGGAAACTCTACCTGCTATTTATACTGATCGTAGCACATTCATGCTTTGCTGAATACTTCACTCAAGGATTTGGGGTTGTCAAACTCAATTCTGTCCTTGTAGGACTGTGGTAGACAACTTAGAAATCGCTGAATTTTTACTTTATCCTCCCAGATGTACGGTACGAACCTTAGCAGTTCCAGAAATTTATTTACAAGGTTCTCCATTGCCATCTGTCTAAGTCGCAACTCGTAAAATTATTTTGTCTTCCATTCATAGTAACTTTCCGAAAGGTATTGTTTCTTGAAATACTTTTTAAAGTCATACCATTCCAACTGTTTCCCCTTTAGGCCCTTGGCCAATTTTAGGTCTTGCCACCAAATGCTGGCCTTCCCTTTCAGATTGTAGATGGCCATTCTGACCTTCATGTTGTTGGAATAGTTGTGGATTTGGAATTATTTTTTGATGTCCAACAACCATGCCTCAGCTTCTTCTCCTGTCTTGGTTTCTCCATCAAAGGTAGCTAGTTTAATCTTTTTAAATTCTCCTTCGAGGTGGTCTACTTGTTTTCTTTTTCTGTCAGATTTAGTTTTTTCTTCAGCTGAAGGTGTTCCTTCCGACGAGCTATCTCCTTTTTCTGTTTCTAGCCTTGATTTCTTGGAGGCCCTTTTTCTGACTTCTTCCTCATGGTTATCGTCCTTTGGGATTTTCTTGGTCACTATACTACGCAGCAGGACTTCGTTTATCTCTTGCTGTTCCTGTTGTGCTTTCTTTAATTTTTCATTGTCTGCTTCAAAAATCTATAGTTCAACAATCAGGTTCATCATTGTTTCTAACACTTCCGTGGGTGAGCTTCTGCCACTGTTCTGTCTTGGATCTCCAGGGGGTCATTGCTGTGGGTTTTCTCCCATCCTAATTTCTGCATCGTCCTGAGCTGCTAGATTTAACAAAAAACATAAATAGCTTTCTGTTTGTAACCATAAGATTTTATTAGTTTTCACATAAATCAGAATATATAAACTAAGCAGCTATTGTGGCCTTGTTCAGGTCCAATGTTGTAACCTTTTTGCTCTGATACCATATGTAATGTACCTCAAAATTTACATATAAAAAAAAAATTTAATTGGGTACTTTCAGTCATTCATCAACCATAATGTACAGTAGTCTTATTGCCTTTTTCTTCTCTGTCCTACTTAACAGATAGTTGCCTATTTCTATTTCGATATTGAATTATACACGAACACAGGTACATAACTAAGGATATTTTGTTCCATTGAAACATAGAACTATCCACCGTTTTCGTTTCCAAAACCCACTTTATATTGTGGAGAGGTAGCTACTTAGAACCACTATTATATTACTGCAATGGTCGTAGATGTAAAGCATTATAACACTTGTTCTGAAATACTATTATAAGGTTTAAAGAAGAGGTTAATATTATTTAGGAATACCCTTAACCAGCTACTGTTTGGGTATAGTTCGGACACTAATCTACACAAATGAACTAAGCGCACAGAGGCTAAACTTGGGGAGGTTATGCTTACAATCGTGCAACTATAAAATTTCTTGATGATTAACGACATTAGGTTATCCACTTCAGATGGTTAATGTAATGGTAGTTGGTTTCAATGTATAACCGGTATAGCAAGGCAATAGAAGTAACCCTAAGTAGGCCATTCGGGTCCCTTGCCATTAATTTTCTGAGCAAACGATATAGGTTGGAACCATCTTACCTTAAAGAACTATCTACAACATTTAAGGCACCCTGAGATAATTCTAATCGATTTAGAGTTCGAATGGCGTGCCCAATGAAATGTCGGCACTTTCCATTTCTTCACATGGCCAGTTACGATTCCCACCCCTCACCATTACTCCATGCGAAAGGGTATTCCATAGCTTTCACTTTCATTCCGGTCTTGGCTTAGTGAAGGAGACTAGAACGTTCCAGACCAAACTCTGTTTTGGCTTCCGTCTTAGCATCGTGGTCATGTTTTTATGATTTGAACCCTTGTTCTAGGTGGGGAAGATCTTGGAAGAAAAACTTCTCGATGGGCCACTCTGTGCAAGGTAAGTCGAAATGATTGTACTTTCGTTTTGCATTCAGGTCTTTCTGTCTCATCAAGTAATTTTCTGCACACTCCAGTTCCCGGTCAGTTCTTTGGTAGCGTTCTTGTTTTACATAGAGGTTACTGTAGTAAGAGGGGTCGGAGGTACCCTAGCAGGGTTTAGGCTTTCTCACAGTTTATACCTTCCTCTGTACCAGCCTTCCTGTCGAGGCCGAGCCATTTTCCTCTTGTGGAAGGACTTATCACGGTGTCTGTTAAAATTGTGTATCCGAGATATTCTATTTTTAACTTAACTTTCATTATTGGGTCTGGCTTCCTTCGTCGATTATCTTCCTAGTTGACAGAGTTTATGACTAGGTTTTCCTTGCTTGGGTGCGTAATAGACCTTTCGGTACAGTGTTGATATTGAAAAATTCTGTGTTTAAATATTAAGTTCACTAGTGTTATTATATTGATTAGAGATGTCGTTCTAATGGCCAGAGGCAGTTTAATCATTTCTGTTTATATTTGGATTGTTACATTGGATTTATATTTACCATTACTTTATGCTCATTATACACATGTCATTCCTGCAATGTTTTCTTTTGGATTAAATACTGGTATTCATTGCTAATGATGGGCCCCTTTGATGTGCGAGGGTACCCATCAGGGAGACACAAACTCCTCTTCCCCTTTTGGTCTGGGAGGCACACGGTTTGGCGCAATGGTGAAGGGTATGAAACCCTCCATTACAGCTAAGTACTTAATTGACTCCTTTCTAAATACGTATTGTTCTTAAAATGATCATATTATATCTGTCGGATATTTTTTTTAATGTTTCACATTACTTCGTGTAGGATGTGATCACGTCGAAGCATGGGAACACCCTCTTCACTCTTTCAAGAGGTATTCGGGTTCCAACTACAGTACCTCTCCGTTTAATTTATTACGAGTTTACATGCACCAATGATCAAGGCTACGTCTCGTTCTTAATACTTTGAAGATCTTTCATTTCCAAGTTCTGTATTAGTTGTTCAAGGGTACGCCCTAATTTGTATTAATAACTGGTACTTAGAAAGTGCGCCAAGCTTGCGCCTGGTTCGATTTGTGATATCTAGATAGTCGTTCCCTTTAAATAATATGAACATTATGTATTGAGTTTATTTGATTTGGATATAAATGAAGTAACTGGTTTGGATCTGACACTTTCTGTGTTTAACATCCTCCTCTATATTTCCGAAAATTGGTTTGTCAATACAGAGTTGAATTCATTTCTTGAATTATTCTAGTTAATTTCCCAAAAATCATATTATTATTAATTACACTGTCATTCCCAATATGATTCAACTATGCATGGTATTATACCTACAGCTAGCACAGTAATAGTGCGTTTATGGGGGTTTGTTTCCCACCGGCATATGCGATTGCATTCATGACTTCCAGGTTTTCGTTTAAGTTTGTGCACTTATTTCTGATATAAAAGTAGTAGTGGTAGGAGTTTAAATTGAGCCTCGTTTTTCCCCATTCATAATTTAACTCATGAACTAGTTGTATTAATGTTTTTGTGGGAATCCCATGCCTGTAGGACTCCATCCAGATTTTGGGTTTTAATGTCTCAGCTGGAAATAATGTAGGAAAATACACTTATCCGATTAAGGTTATGATAGGTCGATACTTTCAGAATTCGTAATTGTTTTTCTCTCATATGATTACATTACTCGTTTATACCAGATACCCTGTCTTGTCCTGAATCAACATATTACACTATAGCTATGCTATGCAATTAATACTTACCTTTTGTTCCTACTTCAACCATTGATCAGGCATTTTATC